>JAJJMC010027604.1:204580-214630 GCA_023531435.1 Papaver californicum | reverse complement strand
CCCCCCCCCCCCCCCCCCCCCCCAAGTTTGCAGGTAGTCCTGAACTAATTAACATGGCATTCATCATCTCCTTAAGGGTTCGGTTCTTCCGTTCATCCACACCATTAGATTGTAGTGAATAAGGAGTATTTACTTCGTGTATAATACCGTGTTCTATGCAAAAATATCCTATAGGAATTACATACTCACCACCACGGTCAGACCTAATATTTTTAATGGTAGCACTCATTTGGTTTTCAACTTCTAGTTTATATATCTTAAAGGCTTTTAAGGCATCATCTAAAATGTTTTTTTTAGCATATTTTGATTCTACACATATTTCATATTTATGTTCATTATTCAAACTAAATTTGGGTATGCAGCCTATGCTAGCCAGTTTATGCATTGACTTATAGTTTACATGACCAAGTCTATCATGCCAAACATTCAATGACACACAAACCTAAGCAGAAGAATCAATTTTATTCATTTCAACAGAGGTCACATTAAGTTTGTAGAGACCCTCAGTCTTATAACCATTTCCTACATAATCCTTACCCTTAGTGAAAATAACTTTCCCAGATTCAAAAACAAGTTTAAAACCCTTATCATCTAAAACACCACAAGATACAAGATTTTTGCAGATGTCCGGAACATGAAGAACTTCATTCAATGTGAGAGTTTTACCAGAAGTGAGCTTTATCCCAAATTTGCATTTTCCTGCAACCTGTGCTGCGGATGAGTTACCCATGTAGACTTTCTCCCCCTCCCCTACTTTTTGATACGATGTGAACATATCTCTGTTTCCACAGTCATGCTTTGTAGCACCAGAGTCTACCCACCAGTCTTTCACATTGGTTACCAAATTGACTTAAGACACCATGCCAGAAAACTCGTTCTTGTTGTTTTCAACCAAATTAGCATTGTTTTTCTTATTATTAAAGTCCTTACGTTTTCTACAGTGCATTACCATATGGCCAGGAGTTCCACACACATAACAGACACCTTTAATTTTACCAATGCCAGATTTGGTTTTATGAAACATACTTTTCTTGTGATGACCAGGCTTAGAGTTGCGTTTGCTGCTGTCGCCCCTTTCAGTATTGGAAGACTTATGTTCAATTACATGAGCCTTGTTGGACATGTCCCTTGCAGAAGATACATTATTGTCTTTGGAGCACAGTAATTCTTGCACTTGAATCTTCTTACCCAAATCAACCAGAATGACTTCACCAGTTTCATGTCTCAATCTACGTTTGTATTCAGACCAGGAAGAAGGTAATTTCTCAATCACAACAGACACTTGAAACGTTTCATCTATCGCCATACCTTCAGCAAGAATTTCATTGATAATACGCTGAAGTTCAAGGAATTGATCAACCACAGATTTGTCATTTGACATTTTGTATTCCAGGAACCTGGCTACCAAAAACTTCTTACTTCCAGTAGTTTCAGCTTCGTATTTTGCTTCTAAAGCAGCCCATAAATCAAAAGAAGAAAAGTTTTCTTTAGCATTATAAAAATCATACAGTACATCTTCTAAACAGTTCAGAGTATGATTCTTTGCCATATAGTTCTGTCTAACCCAACTTTCCATCTTCCTTTCATTTCCAGCATCATTCAAAGTCTCATCAAAAGATTTCTGAACTAATTCATCTAACATATGAAAACTTAGATAGAACAACATCTTGGATTGCCATCTTTTGAAGTCTTTGCCACTGAATTTTTATGGTCTGTCAACATCATTCTTACCCATTGTTACAGAACAAGTGGTATTGTGTTAAGATTGTTGGATCTGCAATAATTGAAAGAACTAAACAGAAGAAGTTGTTAAGGTTAATAAAATCAATGAATTGATATACACACAATGGACAGAGCCACCTGCTCAGCAAATTGTCCTTAACACAATAGTTCGCGGGTACTCCTCAAGAATAAGAGATGCTATACCCCTACAACGGAGATGTGTCCAGGATAGAACTGCCTGTTATGACTAGTATAAGCACAATATTAGTCACCTTCAAACGAACTCAACAACAATTTTGATGGAAGGGAAATAAACAAGCAGTGCGCAAAACAAAGCAGGAAGAGGGGAAAAGAAGACAGGATAGTAGCTGCTTCTGGAGTAAGTTAAAATGAAGAATTCAATTTTGTTTTATAGGCAAAATAAGAGAATAGTTTTAATGACAATCAATTCCGTGCATGAACCACAGACATAATGTTTGAAATTCAATTCCGTGCATGAAGCACGTACATAACTTTTGAAACGGAATTCAAACGGTCAATTTATTCACTATTTAATTCAGCTCAAATCTCGCTGGGTCAGACGCCCCCCATATTAAAACAAAATTTAATTGAGTTTTAAATTCGATAAGTCTTGGTTGGCCCGCAGCCGTAGTCGCAGCCTCAACCACGCCCGCCGCCCGCAGCCACACCTGCACCCGTACCCGCAAACGCGTGCGTGCTTCGGTGCGAAGCACTGTGCGTGTGTGAAAAGTATGGTTGTACCAACTAGCCCATAACCTTAGTCCTCTCCCATACACAAAATAGTCTAAACCCCTAAAGGCCCTCCCTTAGATGCAACTTTCTTGGTAATAAGGAGAGGAATCATCTTTAGTTTCTCCAATGTGGGACTACAGGTTCATTCACAAAAGTGAAAATGAGCTAGTTTCCTTAGTGACCCCTTGGTCCTAAGATCCATTCCCACCAAGACCAAAAACATAATAAGTTCATTTTCTCCAACAAAAAACAGATAGGAATGAAACAATGATGGTTACGTCGGAAACAAATATGTTCCGATGAAAGGATACGGGCATCTTTCCGATGAAAAAATACGAGCATTATGATAAGAAAGTGCTGACAATTGACAAACTTAGGAAGAGAGGGAAACATTATTTGCAGGCTACAAGAAACAATAACAACAAGTATCTGCTTCGTGACTGTGAGAATAGATTTTGTTCGATAGAAGGACCAAGGACAAAATAAAATTAAATGTAGGGATATAAAAAAAATAACAAGATAAAAATAATAAATATATTTTTATTTTCTAAATCTTGTCTCGAGATACGTGTAAATCTAGGATGAAATATCCAATGGCTAAAAAGGTAAGATCTTATGGATGCTAGGATGAAATATCCGATGGCTAAAAAGGTAAGACTTTATGGATGCTATCATGAGGATGACCTCGTCACAATAGGACTCAATTAAAATTAAATCAGAAAATTTATCAAGGAATCTGTTATCTTTAGTTAAATTTTTGCAGAAATAATAAATATTTCAAAGATCTTTTTATCGGTAACGGTCTTTAAAATATATTAGGAGTGACGTATAAACTAAACTTTTAGGTAAATAAGTTGTACATGAAGTTGAGATTGACATGAATATAACAAGAATGCATTTACGGTTTGAAAACTGTCCAAGTATTTTCTTTAATTACGGTTTGAATATTGGTTTGTTGAGTTGATACAAAATTGATTGCGTTCACATGTCAAAAAATATTTGTATATATAATACTTGGCAGGAGTTCAACTGTCCGATCAGTCAAGTGGGTGTTGGAATATATCCATCCATCGGCAGGGATAAGTCCATTACCAAGTATATACAAATGGTACGTAGCTACTTAATTACTTAATTATTAGTTAGGTAATTACATTATTGAACTAATATTAATATTAGTTATCGGGAAAAGACGAGGAAGGTTAGTGCACATGACTATCAACCAAAACCCAATCTCTCATCTAATCTTCTTTTTTGTTTTAAACAACAAACAGGGATGCTAGGCCTGATCTCTAAGAGCACAGAGAGCAGTTAAAAGGTTTTCGTTGTGTAAAATTTTTAGATAAAAGAAAAAACAAAACTAGTTGAAATCAACCAAGAATCAAATCCGAACTTACAAGGGGTAGTCAAATGAGATTTATATAGACTTTCATAAACTTTTATTTTTAGTGACTCCCAGAGACTCTCTGGAAGTATAGAGATTTTCAGTGATTTTAAAAGAGAATTGTAGAGAGTCTCTGGGACTTATAGATACAAATCTAATGAATTTTCTAGAGAGTCTCTGTGATTTGTAGAGATAAAAAGATATAAAATATCTAATCATATATACTTCTCGTTCTTGTTTAAAAAAAATTATTAAATAAATTGTATAATAAAATATACATGTTTCGATAAATTATGATCAACTTGTATTAGTATTTTGGGTTCTGTGCGATAAAACATCAAGAGCCCCTACAAGTAAGATCCGGTTGCTCCCACCCATACAATATCAAAATCATTGCTCAAATACATAGGACCTGCCATTATGATTAGGGAGGAAACCTGGTGAAAGTAGGTCCTTGTAAATTATACATATATAGCCTCAATAGAAGCTTTGGGATGAAAAATGACAAAACTTGATGTAATATTTAACAAACATATCACATTCAAAGAACCCGAAGAAAAAACACCAAGATTAACTTAAATCAAATTTTGCATTAGAAAAAACAACTGAACTAATACAAAAAGGAGAAAAAATGATGTGTCGTAAAAACACCCATGACGCATGTATCAAGAATAAAACAAAAACAGAGCAAAAAATACCAAATGCCACATTTAACAAAATTAACAGTTTCTTTGCACACTCAACCGTCCATCATATCTATCCTCAAGCGCCTGTGAAAGGTCCCCGTGATAAAGGGTGGCATATGGTTTGATTCCTGATAGAGGTAGGAAAAATCTGTAAAAAAAGCCTTCTAGTAGTCCATTCGTAAATATATATGGTTAAAATTCTTGGTAATCCAATTGTATGTATATGTGGGTGGAATTTGGTCGTTGGATAGGTCTGAGGAATGAGGACCTTTGGATTATATCCATTTATCCAAATTTTCAAGTCTCTCAAAATATCACTTATAAGGGAGAGATTTCACTCATGCCTATTTTCATCCAAAAAGTCTCTCCAAATCCCAATAAGTAACAAATCAATGATTTTGAAGTCTTAATTCAATAACAAGAGTGTTTGAGTGACTTCTAACAAATCTTAATCCAATGACAAGAGAGTTTGGGAGAATTTAAAATACTTGGAAAAAGTGTCTATCCAATAATAGAAGAGTTTGGGAGAATTTAAAACACTTGGAAAAAGTGTCTATCCAATAATAGAAGAGTTTGGGAGAATTTAAAACACTTGGAAAAAGTCTCTATCCAATAACAGGAGAGTTTGGGAAACTCTCTGGAAATCTCAATTGAATAACAACCTATTTGAGAATTCTCTATAAATCATTCTAAATCCCAATTGACTACCTCCATGTTAAATTATCATCGACAACAAATACTATCAATTTAGGTTCATTATTTTATCTCAAGCTTGGATTTTTCATCATTATATATATATATATATATATATAGAATAATTAAAAATATACCCTAAAAATACATGCCCCATCGAGAAAATGCTCCGCCAAAAAAAAGTTATGGGAAAATGCCATATCGTTACATTTTTCATCTATGTAGCGTTAAATGGTCAAACTGTGCACGCTTGACCTTATACATGTGTGGGCCTTAAGACGAGATTACCCTTACTTTTGGATTTCGCCACGTCCCCTAGGTTAGATTTGGACGGTTAAAAGGTAATTTTATCTTAAGGCCCACACATGTATAAGGTCAAGTTTGCACAGTTTGACCATTTAACACCACATGGATGGAAAATGTAACAATAGGACATTTTCCCATAAAAAAATTTTGACGGGGCATTTTCCCAACGGAGCATGCATTTTTGGGATACTTTCCCAATTATCCTATATATATATGTTTGAGATACTATACTCAAAGAAATGTCTTGTGTATGTATGTGTAAGAAAAGATTATGTTTCACTAAACAAATTTAGTTGTGCTCAGATTAACTTTTTTATTTTAGGTTTCAGATCAGCCCAATGTTAAATTAGGCTACTCATTAGTGGTATTTGGTATACTGATTTATTTGTTTCGGCCTAATTTTACGTCAGGATATGATTCAATAAATACGAGTGATGAAGTTTGATTGTTATGTAAATGCTAATTTTCTTAGGTTCGGTATCAGTTGTTACCGAACTTTCTGGATCTCAATTAAAATATCAAAATAAATTCTAAGTCCCATCAATTAATTTAATATTGATCCTTCATTTAGATGCAATATCATAAAGGCATGTCTACGAAACCAAAGTGCATCATTCTTATTCTTAGGCAACAACACATCTTTGCTTTTGGGAATATGCTTGCCTTTCTGTGAAGGTATCTTCCTTGGCTTTCTTTCCTTCACTTTAGCTTGAGGTTGAGGCAAAAAAATAACCTTCAACGACAAGTTGTTCTTCGTCCGTCTCTTCCTCATCATCGGGTTCTTCATCTTGTGGTGGTTCTCTAATCACAAGTATACCTCCACTCATCACCGGTAGATCAAATTGTCCACCTCCAATGTCTTGAATGTTTTCCATGTTTGATTGAAAAACATTATCTTCTTCTTCTTCAGGTGGTACAACTTGACTAGAGCTACCCCCTACCTCCAAATTCTTCTTCTTGTAATCGTTATTTATCACGCCCCTATTATCTACCCCCTAAGTGAACATTGTGGAGAGGGGTGGGAGTATGATCAATTGATGTTAAGTTATTACCCACTTGTTCTTGGGTTTCGTCCTATTCTTATTCCTACAACATACAAACAATACAATTGAACTCACAAGTTAGGTAATTTCCAAAAAATTCAACACACACAAACTCAAATTTGAAAACTCAGGATATATTCGGGTTAGACCAATCGAACCCAACCATAAATAAATTTACGGTTGGATTTTGACTTTAAACCCAAACGTAAATCATATTACGGTTTGAAAAATCTAAACGTAAATAATCCTCCAAAATATTTGAGCTACCAGGGAAATTTACGGTTGGATATTGACATTCGAAACTAACCGTAAAATATAATTATGGTTGAGAAAACCCGAACGTAAAAGATAAAAAAAAATAGCCTTCGGTGATTTTTACAGTTGGGAATTGAGAATCGAACCCAACCGTAAAATGTCATCTTCATCTTCATTATGTAAATTTACGGTTGAAAATTGGAAAACCCTAAACGTAATTTTATTGAAGATCCAGTTACATTTGGGAACCCAACCGTAAGTTCTTCAAAATTTGTATTTACGGTTGGATTTTGAAAAAACCCAGACGTAAAATTTTCTGAAAACCTAATTTTTTCTTAAAGAATCAATCAATCAAACAAGAAATCAATCACAAAAATTAAAGAAAAAACATGGGTTCTTGTCGAATCATACCTCACATACACCATTCATTTTTGTTGGAGAGTTCCAACGAGACCACCACCGATTTCTTCTTCAATCTCTTGATTAGGTTGGTTTGATTGTTGTTGATTGCCATTATTGCTACCTTCTATACCTTTAATATGATTCTTCATCTTTACTAACGAGTTTAATCGATGATGATTATAAATTTTTCGAATCGCCAATTAATCGAAAACAAAAAATTTCGATGGAGAAGAAAAAAAGAAGAAGAAGAGTTGAAATGGAGAAAAAGAGTTAACGGTTGGGAAGAGTTGAACTAGATAGTTAGGGTTTTATTTTTTTAGACTTTTTAAAGATCGAAGGATAATATAGACATTTATTATTACAATATGATATCTCCTAATCAACTATTTAATTACCCTAAAATTTTAAAAAAACCCTCCATTAGAGCTATAAATTTCTATATAAAGGTTTTTTTTTTTTTATTGTCTTTTTTTTTTCTTATTTGGATTTCTTTAGCCCAGCTTGCCATGAAACAAAAAGCGGATGCGGCTACCACGACTACATGGCCATGAAACAGTATGCTACAACTATGGATAGAAAAGGAAGACCCTTCGCTCTAACAAATAAAATAATCCATCTAGAAAAAGAAACAACAGGCTCGTTAGGATCGTTTTGGGATCTAAAAAGTATTTTAGAAGTATTAGTTAAAATTAAAAAGTTTTAAATAAATATCAGATTTCTATGATATGATGATTTTACATGTAAAAAAAAAGTAAAAAACAGATGAGAGCTAACTCTTCTGGAGAAGGAACAAATTCATAATCTTGTGAATCTGAAAAATAACAAAAAGGTATGATTTTTTCGACACGTTGAATTCGAAATTCAGTTTCTTTATTTTGTTTTTATTATCACCGCATTTCAGATCTTCCAGAGAATTCTGTTTGAATTAATCTTTATTTTCTTAAAATCCCAAAGTTTTATGATCATTGGAAAAAATTGAGATTTGAGAACTGCATTTGTGTGTAAATTAATACGAATTTCTCATAAATGCAAAATTTTTTGATCAATCATGAGAGTTTTCCTCATGAATAGATGAAATTTAGGTTAATAGTGATAATTGTAATTTAGGGTTTTGTTTCGCAGGTAGAATAATTTTGAATGCAGCTGAAAGGAATATATTTTAAGCTTAAGGGGTTTAGAACTGGGGGGACTATGTTAGGTTTTTTGCAAAACAGTTGATAACTAAGTATAGAGGGAGCAAAGATTTGGTTGTGGGGTTGGTGATGATGCAGAGTAGTACCCATGGAGGGTTACCTACAGATAGTGGTGATTGTGTTGTGAAACTTGAACAAATTCCACGTTGGAGTGATGCAGAACAGAGGTTATCTTTGGCAATTCAGGATGATGATTCTTCTCCGTTGTACCCAAATTTGTATTCGTTGGATCCTCTTACTTCTCCTACAGGGGTAGATAGTGGAGGTAATGGGGCTTCGTCTAGGTTTCCTCTTAATCATGATGTTAATGCGAAGATATATTTGTGGCGCGGTGACCCTTGGAATCTTGAGGTTGATGCTGTTGTCAACTCCACTAATGAGGTAGTACAATAAAAGCTTGGTAAATTGGTGTTTCAGTTTTCTGATTTTTGTGTATTGTTAACATTTTTTTATGAAAACTAAATCAATCATGTGTTGCATGTTATCTTTCACATTTTTATGCCTTGTGCTTGATCTATGAGGAGATTTAAGTCTCTAACTAACTGTGCATAGAAAAGTCGATTGTCATATACTTAAGGTTCGAGTTCAATTCAGATCTTCATATCTTTAAGTGGGTGATGAACAGAATTTGGATGAAGCACACGGTAGCCCTGGTTTGTATACTGCTGCTGGTCCTGGTTTGGCTGAAGAATGTGCAACATTGGTAATCTACCTTCTGTCTAATATTGAGATACCATTTCCATTGAAATCTTCCTTAGTTCAATTCTATGTTTAACTTGAATAGGCAAATATTAGTTATCCCATGGGCATAAGGTGTTGGATAAACATGGTGTACTGAACTTTCCTTATAGTTATTGCTGTTGAGCAGCAAATGTATATCTGGATTAACATTCTTACTTGTACCCATTAATACTTTCCGTCTGATATACATTCCTTCATATTTAGTTTCTCCTCGTTCCTTGGCAAAACTATTGAAACGTTTTGAAGAGAGGAAGATGAGTCACTTAAGTAAAACGTATGGGCTACTCTGCAGTGTCCCCTCAGAAGTTTTTCTAAATAGATGATTGATGCCATTAGATCTTTAGAAAGCAAGTGGGATCATTGAACCAGGGTGTCGTTACACAGTCCTAAGTAGTTATATTTAATTCACACTGTGGTCTTCTAAGCACACAAATCACCCTCACAAACATTTAACCCTCCTATCACAGATTAACAGTTTCAAATACAGATTGAAATCTATGGGTGGAATGAGTAACCCATTAGGTTTTTTATGTTGTGCTTGCTTTGGGTTGCTAATGAAGCTTATCCTGTTAACTGATTTGACATGCGTTCATTTCTTACAGGGTGGATGTCGAACAGGCATGGCTAAAATTACCAACGCGTACGATCTTCCGGCTACGTAGGTTTCTTGGTGTTTTTGTGTGATTGACATTATTGACCGAGCAAAACAAAAGTGTGATTAACATTAACAACCTGCATGCCTTCTGAGCTCTGATAGTATTTGTTAAAATTCTTTCATGTAATTCAGTCTTAAGTTTCATCTAGCAATAGTATCCTATCAAAATTATCCTCCCTCCGTCCGACAAAATATGGGCCTTTTAGTTTTACATTTTTGC
>JAJJMC010027604.1:181462-204570 GCA_023531435.1 Papaver californicum | reverse complement strand
AGCATTAAGTTGGTTGTGAGAATCATCATGCATGCTAAAAGAGGAAGTGTTACATTGATCCTGACTAGAAGAAAGCAGCTCATGGTTATCATAATCTTTTCGAGCTCCTGTATAGATCAGATAATTCCGTGCGCATGCCATGATTTTAATGTACCAACCTTGACAATCGTCATGTAATAATTATTCTAATTTTGATTTTTTTTTCCTTTCATGTTGAGGCATTAATACATTCATGTTTTTACCTGAACCTAGTATGTGTCATTATATCTCAGGAGGGTTATACACACTGTGGGCCCCAAATATGCAGTCAAGTATCATACCGCAGCGGAGAATGCTCTTAGTCACTGCTACCGTTCTTGTCTGGAGCTTCTTATTGAAAACGATCTTCAAAGGTCTTTGTGTGGCAGATGGATTATCCATCGATGATTTTTTTTTTGTTGGGCCTACAGTTTATGTGTAGAGGAACTTAACGTATTGACATACTTGATGCAGCATTGCTATTGGCTGTATATACAAGGAGGCTAAAAATTACCCTCGTGAACCAGCTGCTCATGTAGCAATAAGTAAAACATCTCTCTAGAGTCTCTTAAAGTTTTATCACTCATTCTTTGGAGATTCTTTATATATTTATATAGTTTTATCACTCATCTCTCATGTGCAATATCAGGGACGGTGCGACGATTTCTTGAAAAGCAGAAAGAGAAAATCACGGCTGTTGTTTTTTGTACTACCACGTCAGCTGATACTGAGATATATAAAAGGTACTGTTCCATTTTATTTTTATTTTCTTAAATGCAGCTGGGGTCTTATTTCTTTGCTTTCACTTTACCATTGAACTATTCAGGCTGCTTCCACTTTACTTCCCTCGAGATAAATTAGAGGAGGAGGTTGCAGTGACAAAGCTTCCTGCTGACGTTGGAGATGAGAATGGTGAAACCATCATTTATGAACGCAAAATCAGAATAAAACCTTTACCCACTGTCACAAAGACTGCCCCTACGACTCCAACTGCTCCAGTGGATCTTCCCATCAGTGATAATGGGTTGAAAATAAGACGGTTAGTGAGAATATTTTTTCTTTCTTTTTAAAGTGCGATTTTTTCCTTGATTGCCACAGAGTATTGCGTTTCCTTTCCTACATGTATTTTTACTCGAATATGCTATGTTATCAGGAGCTCGTCCTTTCTGGATACCTACCTGGATCCTGCATTCATGTCCATAAGCAGAGATCCAGATGAGAGACATAGAGAGCAGAGGGAAAAAGCAGTAGCTCAAGCAAAGGGTGGTTTTAATTGTGGTAAGTTGCTTGGATTTGGTGAGCTTGGTGGTCCCTCTTTATCTGCTGTTGAGGAATACTCCCTCCACTCCAGATATCTTGCAAAAGCAAATTCTCTCAATCTTTCTGAAATTGCAGAAATGAGAATTGTGTAAGTTTATCAGCCCTGCATTATGTTTTCGTATGTTAGAATATCATAGAATTTGACGCTTTATGGCATTTCATTGATCAAAATCTGCATTTTTTTAAAAAATTTTTGTAGCAGTTGGGAATAACAGTTTTATCACTCCAACTAGCTTATTTTCATTTGGTATTTAAAATCTTACTTCTTCTGTGTTCTCATCTAGTGTTTTTCTTTTGGTATATAAGTTATCGTGGGGGTGTGGATTGTGAAGGCCGCCCTGTAATGGTTGTTGTAGGAGCCCACTTTCTACTGCGATGTCTCGATCTGGAGCGCTTTGTGCTCTATGTAGTAAAGGTAAAAATTTATCTATTTCATCCTTGTGGGCCTTATTAACGCCTCTTATTACTTCCTTCTTGCATATAGCTGTACTTCAGAACTAATGATACAACTAATATTCTTCTCATAATCAGGAGTTTGAACCTCTGATACAGAAGCCTTATTCAATCGTCTACTTTCACTCTGCAGCATCTTTGCAGCTGTAAGTATGATAGCCGTTACTAATATCAATTGGTTTTTCGAACGTAAAAAATATTTGTTACATATGATACTTCTTTGTTTCATCGATGTTTCTGTCTCCCTTGCATCTTTCATTAAAGAGTTCCTAGATAATTTTTATGTCAAGTGGTTTGTAGGTTCTTTTTAAATTCTTGTTGCTGGCTTTTTATGGTTTGCCCAACAAACGAAAATTAGTCTAAGCTAATCCTTTATTAGATTAAGTTAAACTGGATTAGTAGTAATCCGTATTAATGTGTGTATTAATCATGCACAGACTAGCTTAAGATTAAGGCTAGATGAGCTAAAGATAAATAGTGAGCTGTCCCATGTAGCCATGAGGTGTCTCTCTCTAGCTCATGATGCAAAAGTTAAGAGAGTGATGCGGCAAGCATGACAAAGACTCTCTTTTTCTTGCAATAATAATAGAATCAGTTTTATCCATCATTGAAGCGTGAGGATATAGAAGTGGAAGTCCAAATCGTTGACTTGTTAGTAGAGATTATTTATCTATTTCTTCTTCTAAATCTCTTCATGTTGACTGTGTTGAAGCTACAGAACATGTTTGGTGCTGTGTAAGTTGTTTACAATGCTGTTTTTGAACTGAGTATGTTTGGTATATACTATATATGGAGTTTATGTGAGCTGTAGAACATGTTAATACTAGGGTCAGATTTATTTCAATATGTGCATAAGTTAATATTATGTTTAGGTCTATGTAATGATGACTCCAGAGCTGATAATCTAGCACTCTACTTCCATTTCTCTTAATTATTACATGTTCTTCACTAGGGTTAGTATGATCTAGTTTTTTGGGTTGATTTTCTAATAACTTTATGAAATTCTTCATAGATATGGTGTTATATTATTTCCTGCATATGTAAAGAGTGTAAAATCGTGGTGCAAGTAATAAGTCAATAGTGGAAGGTTTTATATATCAAGATATAGTCTTTATATGGTCTGAAAATAGCAAGAGGGTGCCGAAAAATCATTAGGCAGCAGATATGGACATCAAAGAGCAGTATTGAAACCATGTAGTCTGAATTTTCAGTTTGAAAGTTGTATAAATTGTAAAGAATCTGTATTTTCATTGTGAGGCTGAGTAATGCCAAAGTGATGCTTCGAGAATGATGAAAGAGTTTTAGTGAGATTAAGTGAGCTATGGAACATGTTAATACTAGGGTCAAATTCGTTTCAACATGTGGTTAAGTTAACATCATGTTTAGGTCTAGGTAATGATGATTAAAGAGCTAAAAATCTAACACCTGTTTCTTAACTTCTCATCTCAACTTTTTTTTTCCGGTGATGAATTTTCAATTTGGACAAAAAAGTCAACCAGATTTGGGATGGATAAGGCGTTTACAACAGATTCTTGGGCGGAAACACCAGCGTAATCTGCATGTAAGCACACATAATTAAACACATCCCTGTTTAAAGTATACATTCTTTCACACGAAAAGTTTAATTTCTTACCTTTTCTATACAGGCAATATATGTACTCCATCCAACATTAGGGTTGAAGGCGGCAATTCTTGCTTTGCAGCTGTTTGTAGATGGTGAGGTAAGTGATGGCATTTCACCCTTATATCTCAAGTCTATGGCAGAAGTTTAGGAGCCAAATTCTCTTCTTGTCTGTCAGTATCAATGTGCTCTAAAACCTCAGCCTTAAATTTGCCCTTGTTATTTAGGTATGGAGGAAAGTCATTTACGTTGATAGGCTTCTGCAGCTGTTCAAACACGTTCCTCGTGAGCAGTTATCTATCCCAGACTTTGTTTTCCAGTTGAGTTCCTCTTGCATCCTTTTTTCTTAACAATTATGTAAGCAGAATGAGTTTGCGGGTTTCAATGCTAATTGATATGGTTAAAACACAGGCATGATCTTGAAGTAAATGGAGGGAAGGGTCTTATTCTTGATCCAAGAACAAAATATGTATATCAACGACCTCACGAACAGTGAGACAATGCGGAACTACGTCGGTTTTGTTTTATAATTAAATCATTTTTTTTCTCTCTCTTCGTGGATGAGAGGTCTATTTTGTTTTTACGTTTTTTTTGTTGTGTACAGTAGTTGACATTTCCATGTTTTTTTTCTCTTCCTTTTTCTGTAGCTTCACTTGTCTGTAATCTATCAATGTCAATTGTCAATGTACAATGAGAATCAACCTACTCGAGAGTTATTATTAAAAGCTGGAAATTTGTTTCATGTTACCCAAATTATAATCTCAGTCAGCTCTGAACATCCGAAAACTGCTGCTGCTGCAATGATGAACCTGAAGCGGAAATCTCCCACTGTAACTGAGAGCGACAACTCAGTTAATAGCATTGGTGCTCCGAAAATCCAAGGGAATCTGAAGGGTTGCAGTGTTGGACAGTTGAAATCCTTTTTAGGATCTCTGAACGATGGTACTTCTTCCCCACAGGATGTCATGAACGCCCCTGTCGGGGCACTTTTTGGAGGTGTTGTAGTTGTAGACAAAGGGTTTTCCAATGGATTCCCGATTACCCGGAACTGAGTGAATCGGGTTATTGTGAAAGCCTAGTTTTAAGAACACCAACTGGTTGCCTAAACTAGTTCTTTTTTATACAACTCTAATCTAAACTATATAAATACCTGCTGCTGTACCAAGTATTTGGCATTCATTCAAATTCAAGGTCGTTAATCCCCATCCCCCAATCAAAGTCCATCGCTTCTGAATTCACCCCCTTTGAGTTGTGATTTATTTTTACTTCTAGATTTTTGCAATGGAGGTATGCCAATCCTCCTCGGAGCCAATTGTTAATGATTCGTAGGATGATTAATCAGGCAAGACTTAGTCACCGGTCAAGGAGAGCAACTCTCAGGAGATGTAAGGTTGAGTCTAGTACAGCAGATACTTCTGACGGAGTATCTGGGGAAAGAAGAGGTCCACCGATGAGAACAATAATGGATTGTTTTCCGAAGGGGCTGCAGATACATGAAGAGCGCTGGGTTAGTAAGTTAACTGGCGTCACAATCCTTCTCAGCGTAGGAGAAACAGGTCTTGGTACCCTTGAGGCTCATGTAAACGGCTTCTTATACTCAACCTATGGGTTTCGTAAAGTTTTCATGCATGATGATGTAGAAGTAGAAGCTTATTTCTATCGACTTGGAATTAAGAAGCAGCCGCCTCTCTTGCAATTCCACTTTAAGCCCCCCATCATGGTTGGGAATCAAGAGACTAACAATATCCAATTCTGCTTGGTGGGAACCCCTATGGAAAAGGGCTTCATCCGTAACAATGATTTAGAAGACTTTGTTCACAAAGTTCCAGAAACTCAGAGCGCTTGCAAGAGTAGAATGCCTTATATACAGGTAGATCTGAGAAGCTAGGCAACTTCAAGTTTTATGGGGATTGTCCGATAGGTATACGGAAAGGTGCACCAGCTATGTTTTCCCTGACTTATTCCGCCCTGGTTGTGCTTGAAGAACCACCTTACTATGTGGTGCCACTATTGGACATCAAGATTGTTAACCTGGCACACATTAGACCTGAGAGAATTGAAATGACAGTCGTATTTAAAGACTTAGAGCGTGATGTGCTTGAAATCGGCTCAATTCCCTTGACATATCTTAGTGGCATAAAATATTGGCTGAAGGATGCAAACGTGAAGTACTACGTTAACAGTTTTAGCCCAAACTGGAGGGAATTGGTGAGTGAAGTCAGAGAGTGTCCTGAGAAGTTCATAGCTAAAAGTGGATGGGATATCTTCGAGGATAGTCTTACTTTGGCCTACTATCCGCATGTAGATTCATATTCACATCTAGATTCCGAAAGTGCAGGGGAAGAGATTTATTTGTAGCTTGAATGGTTGTTACAACTTGAGTTACATCCTTAAAGAAGTTGATTCCAAGGAGATAGTACATGGTTCAATCGAATGGTGAAGAAGTGCGGAAAGTAAAGCAGGGAGTTGTGAAGTACAAGATTATTATCTCTGTCGTTCTAGTTTCTTTAGTTTTAATACACTGTTGCTATTGTTAATGATATAGATTTGCAAAGGGGAGTGTCAATCCTGAAAGTGCATTAACTAGAATGTTATGCCCTTTTCACATCAAATTTTGATTGCTAACAGATTTCTGGGTCTCAATCTGAAAATATCTTATAAAGTTTACGCTTTTCAAGCCATCTAGGCAAATTACTGAAGTGATTACCCAGGTTCAACTACTCGACATTTGCTGCAGACTCTTTAGCCAAGTCTGTACGCAGGTCGTGTAGTACTGGAGAATGATGGCAGGAACCACCATCTTATCTCCTGGAACATCTGGCTAATGATGTAACATCTCTTTTGTTTAATAAATTGTGTGTGTTTTGATAGTACAGATCAAGCAATACAAAAATCAGGTTGCCAGTATGGATGCATCCCATTCTTATCACCATAAGCATGTTTCCTCACCAGCTTACAGGTAAGAACTTAGTTCAGAATGGGAAAAAAACATAAAAATGGTTCAAGCTAGGACTTTATTTAATCGCGTTGAGGTACACATGGATACTTTTAAAGCTTGGATAACAGATTAGTGCAATTAAAAATAGTTGTCTATGTGCCGGAGAGTAGGCATCATCTTGCTCAACATATATACTGGCAATTGTCAGTCACTTATTTGGTTATGTTTTCAATTACAGGCAAATAAGGTGTCAATACATCTCAGTATTAAAAGCACCAGAAAAATAATTAAGAATTTAGTTTCTAACCATTTTGGCAGCAATAGAGCTTAATGGGTAGAGGGTAGTTTCAGCAATCTGAGGTTGTGAAGGAGGTATAGCATTAGTTCTGAAAACACTTAATGATAAAGTTGTGTTGGAGGAAGAGCACATTGTTGAGTGGTTTAATGAGAGCGAGAAACTGGTCTAGAGACACTTGGTGGTGAATATTTTTGAATCCAAATTTAGACGACAGAAAATGGTGTGATTTAGTTTCAGAAATGCAAAATGCAACTCTTACACGAATTGAAGCAAGAGTAATAGTTGGTGATGCTGACCAAGACTTTTCATTGTATGATTTTTCAGCATACCCTCATAGAAGATTAGTAGCATTTTTCAGGTAAATGAAAAAAACCTCACATCGAGATCATGAACTACAGCACATCAACCTGACCGACAACTCAAGCAACAACCGTCTAGAGGAAGACCAAACCAACAATTAGCAGCCATGGCAGAAAGTATATAGTCATAATTTGGCTTTAAGTAAATTCTTTTAGAGCAGGAGCAACCACCAGCGTGGTGGCTCACAGAGCCTTGCAACATCCCTTACCTCTCTTGTCATTTATTAAGATGGGAGAATGAAAATCTGAAAACTTACATGTATTTTTTACTCCCAGTAAATGGGTGCCTCAATAAAATAAATGTTACCCTTATCCAAATCTGATTTTTGTTTTCGGAAGGCAAGTCGGGCTAAACAGACCGAGCCATGGATAATTAGAGTATGATCCATGTTAGACAAATCTTTATCGAGCTGAGCGGCTGACTGGCTTCATCTTTAAAAGAAGGGCATTTTAACTCAAAGTTTAATTCTAGTGTTAATCGTCCTGCAGTGGGTAAATATCTGAGGACACGTGTAGACATTCTAAATAGAGGGACTACGATATTAAGATGAGGGTAAATCACTGAGAACGTCTTTTAGGTTTTACATGGTAAAAGAAATATTTACCGTATCTATTTACAGTAGGGATGCGTGGAAAGTAAAAGAAGAAACCAACGACCAAGTTTGAAAGAGGAGACAGAGAATTAAATGAGCTTACAAAGAACGCGTGATGTGATCAGAAGCATTTAGTGCACCTGACAAGAATCAACATACACTCTTCGGGTCGTGACCAAAGAAAGAATAAGGAGCCACCACCATCTCGGGAAGTTACCAGAACAAGTTGAAGATAAAGACCAACATATCGAGGGACTAGAGAAGACTCGGGGCACAACACCAAGAGATTCGGGACATGCACCCGAACAAACTACAACAACTTATAGAACCATCATGATCATCATTGATCGTGTTCCTTCCAACAGCTCCACACTATCACCGAAGCCATCAAAATCAATCATATCCACCATTATTTCTTACGCCTCAGCCCGACAGAAAGAATAGAGATCACCATCACATTATTTCTCTTCATTAAATTCTCGGACACCATCACATTATCAGCGTAACAAAGAACCAATAGAGTAATTGGCTCTTTCCTTTCTTTTTTTCTGTTTCGAAGTAATGAAGAAGAAAGAGGTAGCCCTTAGTAATAGTGTAGGCACCTATAGTAACATTTGAATCTTGGAAAGCCTCTATAAAATGAACAGGTGCCTTTAATGATTGCCTTAATACATGTCTGCCCTTATCGTAAGATGGGGTGTCAATAGTAATTTTCACTGAAAAGATCGTTTTGCCCTTTGATTCGTGTTTTGCTTGTAACTTTCTCATAATAAGGCAGAATGGCTTCGTAATTCAATTTTATACAAGATGAATTGAAGAAATCTTTGAATAGACTGAGTTATACTGGGTTTGTAGAATTTCTTCTTTGTGAAGCTCAATTTCACGTCTTTTAGAGACGTAACCTAATAAAACACATAAAATACAAAAGTAATAATAATACAAGATAACTCAAGATATGTGTTGCAGTAGAAGCTCAAGATATCTGTTGCAGATGAAAATATCTGTTGCAAAGATAAAGTCTTTAGCAACAGAATCTTCAACCTTTTGGCCACGGAAGCTTCAAATTTTTAGTGACAGTTTCTTCATCTTCTTCTCACGAGCAGCAGCATCAGATTTTTTGGATTTTGATTTCTCGATTATTGGCCTCTACCAGCCCCCCACTCACTTCCTAGCTTCTCCCTATTTATACCAGAACCTCCAATAACTCCTCAAATCTTCGCTTTTAATGCACATCTTCTTGGAAGATCAAGATATGATCTTTTTCATCACTTCTGTGATTTTGTTTTTCCTTTTCATGCAATACTTTTGATATTTTATTTCCAACACCAGAAAAATCCTTGATATTGTTTCCTCTCTTGTTGCTTTGCTCGAATAGATTGGTTAATTAACAAAATAATTAAAATAGGAAACTTGATTTCATATTTCACGTGAATATATGTCCTTCTCCCTGATTTGGATAAATATGAATATCACACAAGATTTGGGTATTCAAATCGTGTACAACTCTTGTACAAATGATAAGAGAATAACTTTGTCTTAAAGCAAACAAAATTTTCCCAAATTACGTACATAAATTCTTCCCAGATACTATAGTTAGAGAGAATACTTTTTCCCGCCAAAATTTCTCTTTTGAATTTGAAAAAGAAAAGGGTTCTCGTAACCAACATATGGGTGCCTTTACCAGCTGGGTACCCTAAGTAATTTTTTGGGTGCCTTTAGCAACTTTTCATAAAAGTTTATTTCTATAATTTCGAGCCAATTTTTCCATAAAAGTTTATTCCTCCAAAAATACTTAAAAACACAATGAATAACAATATTAGTACAAAAATCAAGAGATAACAATATACAAATTAGGAATAAATCAGACATATAAGATGTAGATAAGAAGCATGCGCCTGGATTCAATTTGATCCAATCATGTTGTCAGTATATTTAATAAAAATAATTATTTTATTTTCAATAAATCTACCAATAGGGCTCTTGTATATATCAGCTGAGTCGATGTTAGTATAAAGAACAAGACCAGTGAGAGCTTATCTCAAACCATTAGGATTCATCCTGGCACTGACCTTCATACAGATATGGGAAACACCGTTCACCTTAGTCAACATGTACAAACTTCATTTTGTTCATATCCATCTTCTAAATCTATTTATGTGATTGAACTTTGATAGATTCTGAGTATTGTGCAACTATCTAAGTAGAGTTTTAAATTCTTGTATGAATTTTGGTAAGCTGAGTGCAAATTCGTGTATAACAATTGGACTCATATAGGGTAATGATTCTTATAGGCGAAGAATTTAGTATGCCAACTAAATATCTTGTTTAGTGTTCATCCTCAATCATTCATAAGAAGCTAGTTTTTGGAGTAAAAGGTTTTGTGGGTACACCTCTTGTAAACCCTCACGAGACTAAACTCGTCCGAAGGGACACCTATGTTTTTAAAGGCTTGTTGCACACGCTAAGTGCAATGGCGATGCCTGCGAAAGTAAGTTACGATTTATTTCTATTTTCTAGATTAAATTTGCTTGAGTACTAGCAAATAATAAGTTTGGTGGTATTTGATAGACACATTTATGTGTCTGATTTGTCTTCAATTATCTATTTTGTTAACGCTCGTTTGGTACTTATTGTGTGATTTTATGTGTTTGTAGGTTTTTTGGGGAAATAAATATTTGTGGAAAAAATCAGCTCAAAAAGTGATAAAGCACCCCCCCCCCCCCCTGATAAAAATACTAAAGGCATCTGATAGACACATTTTAATGTCTAATTTGCACCTTAATTTCTATTGAGTTAGTATTTGATTTTGCACTTATTACGTGTTTTTATGCTTTTGTAGGTACATTAGAAGAATAAAGATTTATGGAAAATTGGCTAAAAAAGTGTTATTGGCACCCCAACTTTGGATAAGGAGCACCCCAGGATCGGAACGAGTCGGATCAGCCAACTCAGCGAGTCGGATCGGCCAACTAAGCGAGTCGAATTGGCCCAACTCATCGGGAACACGGGTTCATCCCGTGAGAAGCTGCTGTGAACTATTTTCACGTAATTTTTGTGTTAATTTGCGATTCTAAATGTCCCACAAGTTAGAAGATATCCATACAAGACCCACACAACCAATTCTACACGTTTTTAGCCGGAAAAAGTGGCTCCCGGAGTGAATCTGGACGGAAAAAGGAGTCATTCTTTGATTCGGATTTGGGAGAATTTGGGAGAGTTTTGGGGAGTTCTATTAGGTTTAGAACTCTCCCTAGGGTTTGTATAACCTATAAATACCAAGAGAAGCCGATGAAAAGGCCAGGAGAGCGTCCAGAGATCACCGAAAAGTAGACAGAAAAACTGAATTTTCTGCTGCTGTTGAAGAGGAAGAACAGCTGAAGAACATAAGGCTCCAGCGAACTGTCGTTCATTCTGTCGCTGGAACAGTCGCTGTTTAAGCTGCTTCAACAGTTCTTCTACTACACTTTACGTCCGATCTTTTCTCCTGTTCCATTTTTTTCTCTGATGTATCACTCTGAACCCTGTTCTGTAACACTTATACACGTATCTGTTTAGCTGTTGCACCATTATTTCACCTTGTAATCAACTTTTGGAGCAATGAAAAGATCTTTTGAGCAAGTTTTCTTCACCATGAGCTAAGTACATTTACTGGGATGATGGAGGGGGTTTTTCCCTCAATATTATGTGGTAAGTCTAATTTAATTTAATTTCTTTATAATTCTTTACTTATTAATTGCATAGATTTGAAATAGAAAAACGGTTTTCATTCAGTAGTGGTGTTTTTGTTTGATGGGTCATGCTGGGTTGACAACCTCTGATGTCCCATGCTTGTGATTTACCTCTGCTTGTTTACATAAAATCATATTTTGGTAATATTTGAGCTTAACTTATTTAAAAAGAATTACATGATTAATCACATAATTTGTTGGAAATAACTGAGTCCTGATTCCTGGTTTTCTCCATCTTTGATAAAATCATCTCTAGTTTATTTTGCTTTGTTTTATTTAATTAGATTAAGTCTATTATTTTCTAAAATCATTATCTTCACAAGTCTAGTAACGAACTTTTTTTACCACTATTCTAAAACACATCAGCATCCAGAAAAATTAATAAAGGCACCCCAAGACTTGTACTAAAGGGACCCCAGCAGAGGATAGGGTGCAACCTCCATTTGAATTCAAACCGAAAGAAAATGACGGGAACACGTTCTTCACGCGTGAAAAGTAAACTGAATTTTAAAAGAGATTGATATCAAAGCAAGTTGTAACTCTTAAAACTTACCAATTCACGTCTAAACAAAGTATTTTCCTTCGAAGAAAAGGTTAGAAACTCACGTGAACGGCCGGAAAAAGAACTCTACTCGTATTTTGATTTGGAGTTTGTATTGGTTTAAGATTTGAGTCCTTATCGACTTAGAAAGGGTGGTTAGGGTTTTCTAAGCCTATATAAAGAAAAATGAAGGAAGAGAAAAGGAAGAGAGATTGAGCCGAAAAATTCCGGAAGAAAAATATTAAGTTGTTGCGAAGAGGAAAAAGAAGTGCAGACTACATCCAAGAACAGTCGCAGATTTTATGGCCATATCCTATTTCTCCACAACGCCCAACAACATTTGCATAGTCTGTATGTTGCCTTTCACCTTCCGCCACTACGAGAACATAGCTTGCAACATCTATTTCCGTATCAAATCAACTGTGTCTATTTATTTTATTTTATTTTTCTTGTAAACACTTTGAGTTATGAACAATTATTTTGAGAGAGTGTTTTTATATGAGGAGTTAAACCCCATTGTTGAAGCAACAGAGGAATCCAACAATAAAGTGGTATATCTATTTTTAATTAATTTTGTAAATATTTTTTTTTACTTTTGCATTGATTTAAAATTGATTAAATGGTTTTTATTAAAAATTTGTGATTTCTTTTGATGAAGCATGCTTAGTCTAGGGCTCTTGTTGTTTATTGCTTTGGATTTACCTATTATTTTGAAAATCTACTTGTGGCAATATTTTATAATCAAATTGAATGTGTGAGTTTTATTGTTCTTAACTAAATCACTTAAAAATTAGTTAATGGTGGAATCCTTGGTCTCAATTTTCTCTATATTCTTGAATCAACTTTTAATTGAGTTTTCTATTTTAGTTTTTAAGTTAAGTCTAAAATAAATCTTCACAAGTCCCAGCGAGGAACTATTTTTACCACTTTTCTAAAATGATCAGGTACTGATAGACATAATTTTGTCTCTTATGTGAGCTCATATTTATGATTGCTATTACTCAATCTTTATATTAATAATGTTACTTTATTTTGTTTGTAGGTATTCTCGAAGAATGAATAATTATGGGAAAACGGGATTAAAAAGTGAAAAAGGCACCCTTGAAAATCACTAAAGGCACCCCCATGGTTGTGCTAAAGGGACACAGTAAAGATAGGGGCACCCCATTTCTAATTCAAATCCGAAAATGGCAGGAGTTTATTCTTTACGCGTGAAGTTTTTCTGTTAAGTTGGAAAACCGAGTTTTATGTGATATAAAGGATTATTCGATATCACAACACGAACAAAGAGATATAACATAAAAAAAACACGTCAAATAGAGGGTCTCGCACCGAGAAATATGGATGGAAATCAAATTCTACTTCCGGAAAAGGAAATATTCCTTGTTTTGGATTGATTCAAATTAGAGTATGTTTTAAAATGGATTTGGGAGCCCTTATCCGTTAAGGAATGACTCTTATGGTTTTCTAAACCTATTTAATACGAATAGATGGAAGAAAAATGAAAGGAGGAGGTCGGCCGGAAAAATTGAGGAGAGGAACCATGTGGATTTTTGATCATGTTGAGGAAAGAAGACCAGTTTGAGTCAGTTAAAGGGATACAGAGGATTAAGGGAGATTGGGTTGAGCTCAGGAGACCAACAAAACGAAAAAGAATCACTCCAGAAAAAAGCTTTCTACTGGTAAAGAAGAAGAAGAATAACAATGGATTAGGCAACGGTTTCTTCAACATATTTGCAACGATTATCTTCGATCTGCAACATTTATCTTCAAATTGCGTTGCAACAGTTAATCTGTAACGTCCAGTAAACGTTGCATATTTCTTATTTCATTAATTTTTGCTTCTTTTCATCTTTTTAACACTTTTGAGTTATGTACCAATCTTTTGAGAGTGTTTGAAGCATGATGAGCTAAACCCAATCATTGGGATAACGGAGGAAGACATATTTTACAATTGAATGATTAATATTTTTGATTCTTTATGACTTCTGCATTGATTTTAAATTGATTTATGATTTTTTCTAATTAGTTGTGATTTTGTTTGATGGTGTATGTTGGGACTTAAGAGCTTTTGATGCGCCATACTTATGATTTACAATTAATATTTTAGAAATCTACTTTTTGCAAAGAAACAAATTAAATAAGAGAGCTATAATTGTTAAAGAATTATTCAAAAGTGATTTTCATGGAATCCTTATTCCTAGTTTCTCCCAATATCGTTAAAATATTTTACTTATTTTCTAGTTTAAATCAAAATTAGGTCCAAAACAAATCTTCACAAATCTCAGCGAACGAACTATTTTTACCACTTTTCTGAAACGATCAAGTTTTTGGGCCGCTGCTGGGAACTAGTTTTTAGGTTAGGGTTTTAGATTTATTTTCAGATTTTTATTCTTTTGTTCTATTTTACGTTTTTGGGTACTTGTCTATTTGACACAGGTTTTGGATCAAAAAGAAAGTTGAGCCAAAGATTTTGGTGATTAATTTAAGACTTGGAGTCAAAATACAAAACAAAAAGAGCGGAAAAAAAAGACAAATATTTTATTAATTTTTAGGGTTTTAATTATTTTCTTTTTAAAAAACTTTATTAGGGTTTTTATTTGTAATTCTTTTATTATTTTTCATTTATTTTTGGATACTTTTGGACTTTACTTTTGGACATTGGATATTATTTCTATTTTTTTTAAAAATCCTAAGGAAGGGTAGTTAAATATAAACTGCACAAGGAAGGACGATAATTATGATATTGTCTCATCCCTATGGGGTCGTACACTGACACATGAGTCAGTGGCCTGAGTTGACTTTAACGGTTCATGGCCCGTCTAGTATGGGAGGTAAGACTCTAACCATCCACGAATCCCATGTCAATGGGTTTTCTATATTCCTTCGTAATGCATATATGTTGAGGACTTGAATACAAAATTTACTTTTCTAGTAGGCCAGAAACTGGCCATATAAGATAAGGGTTCGGATTTCATCACCGTACCCTTCTGCCCGACTTAGGAACACGATACTTACGCCAACCTAAGCCTAAAATTTGACTAAAAATAGATTTATATGGTGACGAGCTTATTGGAAAACCATTCCAAAGGATTGTATTGGTTACTCTGTTAGCCTAACTCAAAGTTCAGGAAGATTATTTTAAGTAGATTTGAGTTTCCTTGTACCCAAGGAAACGTTTCCAAAGAGGATGGGTTATCAAAACTCCTTAGATCTTATCCTGTTTCTATTCGACTCAATCTAATTCGGATTGTTCTAAGAGATTTTCTAAAAATGAAACTAGTTTCCTTTTGGAAGAATAGAAGTTGGTCTAGAAATAATTTAAGTGGAGCCATCATGCTTTTTGTTTGCTAGATTCAGTAGGTTTTATTTGGTTGAGTCGGACTTTTTTGTGTTTGTTTAAACCTCTTCCAGTTAGGATTTTTTTTTGTAAATATATTAGGAATATTTTGTCGAAAAATGTCAAACTGGTATTACAATATCCAATACAATGAATATCCGACTGAATTTAAAAATAGACATTATTTTTATTATAACCATAGTGAGGATAGTGGTTGGGACCATCACCAGTCTTTCGAAAGTTATTTCTCATAGCAGGGTGATCCCAAATACTATTCGTACACACACCAGTCATATGAACAAGAAAGTGAGAAAAATGAGAGTTATTTGTCTTTAAAGGATACCCTCAAGCAGATAACTGAGAATACAAATAGATTTTTCTTAAGTGTGAAGGGAAAAAATAGTAGTCAAACTATTTCTCTAGAAGAATCCTTTAAGCAGTTAACTAAGAATACAAATAGGTTTGAATTAAATATGAAGGAGAGTGTTGCAACGATGACTATTGCTCAAAGTACTCTTAATTGCCAATACAGTGCTTTCAATATTACCCTTGAAAATGAGGATAGTTATTCACATAATCAAGATGACGAGGTTAGGATTGGTAACACAACTTGTTTAGATGAGTTTAGACCATCTTCATATTATTATGATGATGAGGATAGTATTGGTGAAGAACTTGAAAAATACAAACAGAGTGATCTAATTGTCACTCCAATTGTGCTTCATGATGATAGTGTTATTTATGGTTCAAATCCAAATAATTAATGATTATTCACCTATTCAAAAGGAAGAATATTTGACTAGAGATACCATTGTTTTAGACGATGTAGTATCTCTTTGTTTTGAAGCCGATAATGGTTTAAAGGAACGAGTTTATCCTGAGAATACTGTTTTAGAGTCTAGTGATTTAGAAATAATAGTTTTAGATAACGAAGATAGACTCGTAGAGAGTTTAAATATGATTGAGGATGCACCACCTGATTATAACCTAGAAGAAGCAATTGGCCATTTTCAAGACTCTGACGATCAAGAAATTAGGGAAATTGTGGCTATTCTATCTAGAGACACTGAAAAACTCTTAGTTTGGGGGTGAATATCATTCCCCCCTTGTTTTACCTTTGACTCTTAGAAAGGTACCTCACTTGGGAATTGACATTTGCGCCTCTACCATTTTACAAGATCATCTTCAAACTAGATTTCCTGATCCCGATGATGTCCATAAAGAAGTTCAGTTGTTAGAAACCCATCATTTGGTTGATATGGTTTACTCAGGCGATAATACCAAGATTGAATTTGTTTTTCCACCAAAAAAGAATTCTACTAATTGTTGGAACGTCTGAATTTCAAATATGTCAGTTATTAAGTTTTGAGACTATGCGTAATTAATTTAGGAGATGAGAATCAACACATTTGTTTAAGAATGACCACCACTTTCATTGTGGTAAACTTTGTGAGTCAAATATGATTGACTTTGAGGATATAAAGTTATTCAGGTTATTATTGTGTGCTTCTAAGTTTTTAGTTAAGTTCTTCCAGACTCTACAACCTGACTCTTCGGATCCTTCCTATGAGGAAATCCAGCCCATGAAAAAATTTCATCTAGACCCTTTTATAGAGCCTGAACCTGAACCACGACTAGATGTAGTTGTCTTAAAAAGAAAACTACATAAGGGTGTGCTCGGTTTGTTCATTTTCTTGGCCTGTTGCAGTTTTCTTTTATTTGTGATAACACTATTTGATTCAGATGACCCACTGTTGTTCCGACTATTTCTATATGATTTTATGAGGTGACTAATTCTTTCTTAGTCTAGCTGAAGACTTTAAACTTAGCATTTCTTGGTAGGTAACCCATGTTCTTGCTACACGGTAATATCTTTCCTTAACTCCTTTCCTTTGATTGGTAACATTTTCTCTTAGTTCATGCTTTATCATTTATCTTTATAACATTAAGGACAATGTTAGATTTAAGTGTGGGGGTAAGAGATAAACTTTTAAGTTGAAATATGAAACTTCAAAGTCTAGAAACTTGTGAACAATTCAGGATGACACAAACCATTCTAAATAAATGGAAACTTAGATCTCTTTCTATAGGAATTGATGTGCCCATCTAAATGGTCTATTCATAAAAGGATGCCTAGCTTCTGTTTTATTTTTACAATTTTTGTGTTTCTCTAAGTGATTTTGTGGGGCACCAATATCGAATTGTTATCACCGTCGGGATGAAGTAGAGTGTTTGAGATCAATCCCCATTATTGTAT
The DNA here is from genome assembly GCA_023531435.1 of Papaver californicum. Taxonomy (NCBI): domain Eukaryota; kingdom Viridiplantae; phylum Streptophyta; class Magnoliopsida; order Ranunculales; family Papaveraceae; genus Papaver; species Papaver californicum. Next base: position 187,104 of record JAJJMC010027604.1, on the reverse strand, counting down.
TTAAGACCTTACAAAAAAAATGAAAAAAATAAAATAAAAAAATAATTGTTTATTTTCAATAAATCGACTGTTGGGGCCCTTGTATACAACAGCTGAGTCGATATCCGAATAAGGATTAAGGCCAGTGGGAGCGCATCTCAATCCATTAGGATTCATCCTAGCACTGACCTTCAGACGAATATGGGAAACAACGTTCACCTTAGTCAACATACACAAACTTCATTATCTCCATATTCATTTTCTAAATCTATTCATGTGCTTGAACTTTGATAGATTCTGATTATCGTGGTTTGAATGACTATCTGAGTAGAGTTTTGTTTTCTTTTGTATGGATTTTAGTACGCTGAGTGCAAACTCGTGTACAACAATTGGATTCATATAGGGTAATGATTCTCATAGCTGAAGAACTTAGTAGCCAACTAAATAGCATGTTTAATGTCTACTATCAATCGTTCACAAGTAGCTAGGGTTTGAAGTAAAGCTTTTATGGGTGCACCTCTTGTAAACCGTCACGAGATAACACTCGTCTTCTAGGGTCATCTTGGAGTTTAACGACTAGTTGCACGTGCTAAGTGTAGTCGTGATTCCTACGAAAGTGAGTTAGATTTTATTTTTGTTTTATAGATTAGATTTTTTCGAGGACTAGCAAATAATAAGTTTGAGGGTATTTCACAGACATAATTTTGTCGCTTATTTGAGCTCATATTTATGATTGTTATTACTCAATTTTTACATTAACAATGTTATTTTATTGTATTTGTACGTATTCTTGAAGAATAAACAATTGTAGAAAAATGGGCTTAAAAGTGATAAAGGCACCCTTTAAAATTACTAAAGGCACCCCCATGACATGTGCTAAAGGGACCCCAACAGAAGATATAGGGCACCTCCTTTTAAATTCAAATCCGAAAGTGGCGGGAGTTTATTCTTTACGCGTGAAGTTTTTCTGTTAAGTTGGAAAACCGAGTTTTATGGGATATAAAGGATTATTCAATATCACAACACGAACAAAGAGTTAAAACATAACAAAACACGTCAAAGAGAGGGTCCCACACCGAGAAGTATGGATGGAAATCAAAGTCTACTGTCGGAAAAGAAAATATTCCCTGTTTTGGATGATTCAAATTAGAGTTTGTTTTGGAATAGATTTGGGAGTCCTTATCCGTTAAGGAATGACTCTTAGGGTTTTCTAAACCTATTTAAGGTGAAGAGATGGAAGAAAAAGAAAGGGAGGAGGCCGGCCGAAAAAATTGAGGAGAGAAACCGCGTGGTGTTTTGATCCTGTTGGGTAGAAAAGAAGGCATTTTGAGTCAGTTAAAGGGATACAGAGGATTGAGGGAGATTGGGTTGAGCTCAGGAGGCCAACAAAACGAAGAAGAATCACTCCGGGAAAATGTTTTATGGTAAAGAAGAAGACGAAAAACAGTCGATTAGGCAACGGTTCCTTCAACCGTTTAGCTATGGTTTCTTCAACATATTTGCAACGATTATCTTCAATCTGCAACATTTATCTTCAAGCTATATTACAACATTTAATCTGTTACGTTCAGAAAACGTTGCAGATTTCCTATTTCATTAATTTTAGCTTCTTTTCGTCTTTTTAACATTTTTTGAGCTATGTACCAATCTTTTGAGAGTGTTTTGAGCATGATGAGCTAAACCCAATCATTGGGATAATGGAGGAAGACATATTTCACAATTAAATGGTTAATATTTTTGATTCTTTATTACTTTTGCATTGATTTTAAATTAATTTATGATTTTTTCTAATTAGTTATGATTTTGTTTGATAGTGTATGCTGGGACTTGAGAGCTTTTGATACGCCATGCTTATAATTTACAGTTAATATTTTAGAAATCTACTTTTAGCTAAGAAACAAAGTAAATAAAAGAGAGATAGTTGTTAAAGAATCATTTTACAAATATTCAGAAGTGATTTTGGTGGAATTATGAATTCTAATTTCTCCCAATATTGTTAAAATCTTTTACTTATTTTTTAGTTTAAATCAAAATTAGGTCTAAAACGAATCTTCACGAGTCCCAACGAACGAACTATTTTTATCACTTTTCTGAAACGATTAGGTAATAGGCCGGGAAACAAAAGCCAATGCCCAAGAATGCCCAATAAAGTGATCCAGCCTATGCAGGCTGGTGACGGGATTTGAATGCTCACGAATATATTCATGTTCGGGAGGAATAGGACAGGTCAAGCCTATGATTTTCAAGAAACATTTATACTCCTACAACAACTATCAATTTGCATAATCGTTTTGTAAATTAGGAAGAAAAAGATCTTATGATATTATAACAAAAAGGTACGAGAAACTATGGATTTTCATTACTAGTTCGTTAAGTTATTTTCATCCATACAATGACTATATTAGTTCGTGGGCTCATATTGATTCAACTGCTATGCCCCATATAAACTGACTACCTGAAGAGTTTACAATTTCATATAGAAGATGCTGCTATTTATATCGATTGAAGCTACTCTTGGAGATGAATTTAACTACTATCAATTTTTATGTCATCATTCATTTTGTTAGTAAGAAAAATATTTTAGTCAAATGGTATAGCATTAGAGCAACCCCTGCAAACTTTAACATCCTATGAAATTCGCAGTGATTAAATTATTTGTGTGTGCTTGAGACCAGACTTAAACGAGTCAGATACAACAGAAGACAGTACAGCAAGCAACAAAAAAAATATAAAAAAAAAAAAAAAAACTTGACTAATGCTGCAATGTTTGTCCATAAATTAAAATTATCATAATGAAAAGAACCCAGAGAGTTAAGAAGTAGTAGAGTTTACAGCAATCTTACTTAAACTCATTGTTTTAAGCTAGCAAAAACAGATGGTAATTCTGGCACAGAGAAGACATTTCAAGTTGCACAATAATTAACATAGAAATTGAAATCCCGACTGAGAGAGAGTTGAGGGCTCACTTTACCATTCGCAATCCCAATGTTAGAACAGCTACTAAATACCATTGGATATCCCTCCGGGATTTATTGCGGTATAAAGAGCGGTCAGTCTAGAATCACCCTATTCATTATTCCCTGTCACATGAAGTATCAACACAAAACAAGAAAACCTTACCCTGCTGCAATACTACCTCAAAAAACTAGTAAGCAATACAACTGCCACCATTTTTAACAACCCAAAACTCATTTGAGTACTCAATTTACAAATCTAAATGGTACCCAAGCTCTAGATTTAGCTCATATACAGAATTTCTATTACATTCATCCATCCAAATTGACCCGATAGCAAGAGGAATAATAATCGAAAAATAAAAATGAGCAACACTGGCACCATAACCATGATACTAAAGCTTATTAGCACAATGTAAATACCTCAATCTAACAAAAGTTTCAAGCCGCAAACCATGACCCAAACATTAACAGACCAGAACATAAAACTCTTACTAAATCAGTTCAAGAGCGTGAAAACTTTTGTCACCAAACAGCTAAGAATCACATGTCAAGTTGTCATGAATTAACATTAACACTAGTGTTCCATAACAACTGTTTACTCATCAGCATCTAAGAAGTGTGCAAAGCAAGAATTTTTTAGACATCATATTTGAAGACGTAAACAACCATATTTCAAACAACTTGAAAACGGAGATCAATAATTAAATTGCACCTTGTTCATTTTTTAAGAGTGGCAATCTGGAACAACATCTCAGCAGACTCCCTCAGGGTTTTGTCATTCAAGTTTGCATCACCCCTTTTTCCAAGTTCATGGATTATTGGGTTTTTGCTGTTGATATGGAATGACATTTCGCCCGTACTTGATTGGACTAGAGAGCACGATTGATCAAGGCATTTTTCAAAGTGTTGAATGCTAGTGTTGTTGTTCCCTAGAGCTTCTTTCACAGTGTTGCTCACATCATGGAGCGCCCTGCTCCTTGATATTTCAGTCTTAACGAGCCTTCGCATACCATTGACAATATTCTTTTCTCTAATCTTTTGCATCTTTTTTTCCTCCTCGAAGATTCTCAAACGGAGTCCCAAGGTCTCAATGAAAGACTTAACACTTCTAATCAATTTCCTACAGCAACTAGCCCGTTCACGATGGTCTTCAATCTGGGGGGAAATACCTTCCAACATACTAAGGATATCCTTCAAACAAAAGCATGAGTTTTGTTAATTGACATAAAAAAAAGATTCACAGGTATTAGCCCAAACATGTTTCTTCCCTATGTATGATAAACAAGGAATAGGCTGCATAAAGTGTTCAGCGTCTGATTACAGGCTTTACTTCTTAGTAACAACAAAAACGAATAAGGAGTTTGAGTCTCAACAGATATATCACCTCAATTATTTGCTTGGGTTCTCGTGGATCCAAGGTTGTTGTTAGGTTCTTCATATTCAAACAAATGACAAGAAATTACAACGTATTATGAAGAACGAAAATAAGAAAATAAAATCAAAGTTTTGAATCTAAGCTAATATATTACCTCGAGCAGTACAGCATGTTCACGTGGATTGTTAGAAGTTGTTGGTAAGTTCTTCTTCAAATCTTTTGCCAGATGTAGTTGTACCTGAAGAAAAAAATACTAGCATTTGTCTAGACAAGCTGGAATTACAAGAAAACAAATAAGAAAATAAAATACCAAAATATTGTAATTTGTACCTGGAGTATTTGAGAAAGAGCTAGTGGAGTGAAGCTAACCACTAGTGCCTATAGAGAACACCAAGCTCAGAATTAAAAACAGTAAGAATTCTGCACATTATAGTGTAATCAATACGATTTATTAATTAGAATGCTAATAAGAATATATGTTTACCTTGAGCACTTCAGCTGGTGCACCATAAGTAGCAACTACTTCCTTTTGCCTTTTTTCTTGCCTTTTTTCTTGTAGATACGCATTAGTATTCAATATTTGATCACCTGTAAACTTATTATACTCGGGCATTCCTTGAATGTTTGGGACCTTGTCAGCCAACTCGCAGAGAGACATTTGTTTGTCCGATAGTGTTTTGATTTTCAGAGAAGAAGCATGTTCCAAGCTTTTAAGTTTGGAGCACAGCACTTTCATTGAACCCAATTCCTTCTTATAATCTTCATAGTCTTGTTCGGTAACGTTCAAGTACCTAATCTTACAACCGGCTGTAAAATTAATCAAAAAAACAGTTGGGTACCTGGAGTGCTGCTGGAGAAGTTGCTGAACATCTAGCAAAATTTTATAAATTTGAAAGTCATAAATAAGTACAAGGCAATGAAAAGAGGGCTTTATAAAATAATTTTAAAAATAATAATAATAATAAATAAATAAAAAAGAATTAAGGATTAACAAAAGAGACATCTATCAGAACTTCATAAAAGAAAGTATATGAAGATTGATTATCATGTTCACTCATATTATCAACCATTCTCACCGAGGCAATGTCGTATGACTTTGGGATTATGATAAAGATTTCAAAGTAGAAAATCTCGAGTACAAGTTATTACTTGGTACAACTCAAATCTTAAATTAAAGCATTTCATCAAAAAAATCGTTTTTTCTATGGAACCCTTAAGTTCAAGTCAGAACTACAAAAATGATGGATCATTGAGAAACTAACAGTCCATATAAAAACATCACATAAAAAAAACCATAAAAAATAGGTCTCATTTTTGCGGAAATAAAGCGT
>JAJJMC010027604.1:147781-161462 GCA_023531435.1 Papaver californicum | reverse complement strand
TTCCGGCCAAATACATGATTTCCGAGCTGATTTCACGGGATTTTTTTGCTGTTTATGACTTGCATGACATAACTATCAATGTTTGGAACAATATGGAAGCAAAAGAAACTTGCGAATCACTTGATTTGAACCATCCAGTGTTGCTGCCGATGAGTCTCGATGAGTCAACTCGGTGACTCGGCTGAGTCGACTCGTTGGCTCGCTGGGTTGACTCACCTGGTTGACCCGCTGGGTTGACCCGATCCAGTTCAGCCCGATCCAAGGGTGCCCCAATCCAAAGTGTGGGTGCCTTGATCTATTTTCCCGGGTGCCTTTAACACTTTTTGAGCCAATTTTTCCACAAATCTTTATTCTTCTAATGTACCTACAAAAGCATAAAAACACGTAATAGACACAAATCGAATACTAACCACTAGAAATTAAGGTGCAATTTAGACACTAAAATGTGTCTATCAGACACCTTCTAAAGATTCAATTGTAAGCCTAAGGTTTTCCTCTGATGTTGTAACAGTTGTGTCTAGCTCGCTAATTTTCAAAGCTAAATCATCCCTTTTGGAAGGATGGCATATCTTCATATGATTCTCAAACACACACTTCTGACTATCCAAAGCAATCTGAATGCTATCACGTTCTGCCCGAACCGATTATAAGCGTCGGCTCGTCTCAACATGTTGATCGGCAGTTATTTCATTCTTTCTTAGCACAGTTTCGGCATTATCTTTCTATCGGATTAGTGTCTCTTGATCAACATATAGATCATGGTTCAGAGCCTCAACACTAGTGCATCTGTCCCCAAGTTGATTAATCGTCAGAAGCTGAGTACGGGACAATTCCCGAATCTCTTCAAGCTCATATTCTTGACGATCTATTTTTTCATCCTTGTTACTAACCTGCTGCCTTAAATTGAGAACACTACTTTTGAAAACTTTAATTTCCCTCATAAGTCTGCAGTATTCATCCTGAGCATCCAGTTGAAGTTGTCCAATGGTTGCTACCAATAACAACCACTACTCAGGATCCTAACGTAACAGGGTAACAAGTATAAGGAATAAAAGGGGAAATTACCTTGCTGCTCAGAGATTCGCTTTTGCAAGCTCTGAACTTCACCATCCAGCAGCTGATTCTTGCTGCATACATCCTCGTAAGCAGCCCGGCTCCAGAATTGAACATTTTGGCTCTATAACAACGTGCAAAAATTAGAAAGATGATAGGCACAAAACTAGCAATTGAAAGAGAATAACATTACTTACCAGAGTCTCTAGTGTGGAGAATACATCGGAGGGAAGAAAAGGAACGGAAAACAACATTTCAGTTCGAGAGAGGCCCTAAGGAAGAAGAAGTAAGAGCCCCAATAGAATTACATGCATCTCCCGAGAAGGACAAGGAGAAAGTACCTGCAGGCCCGAGAGCCAAAGTACTTACCGTTGACTCCCCTAGGCTAGTGCTTGCATTTTTATCCTCCTGAGTGTGAGGGTTCCCAGTAGTAGCAGAGGCATCATTCTCAGCTCCAATCTCTTTTTCCTTCTTATCCTCATCAGCAAGGAAGTCGTAATCCATCTTCTCAGGGAGCACCACCTCCACATTGAGCTTAAGCAGTGAAACGCCTGACACTGATTGAGGTTCGGGGATGCCACTCTCCAAACGCGAATCCTGGGGCAACAATGAAGGTTGGAATGCAACCATCTTTATGAAGCCATGCCAGTACCCAATAGATTTGTCGCCTCATCACCACCACCACCAGAGCCCGCACATGCATTAACCTCCTGACCTTCACTAATAATATTTTTCTCTTTATCGCCAACAATTATCTCACCACCATTACCATCACCACCCTCACTACCAACAGTTGTATCATTACCACTTCCATCAACATCTTTAACACCAAAACAGAACCAGAAATAACACTTTTCCTTTAATCAGCTTAATCAACGTTTTCATCAGTAGCACCTTTATTTTTATCACCAATAACAACATCAACTTGATCACCAACAATAACTTGTTTACCACTACCCCTAGCACCTCGTGAACCCCTCAAAGTAAGACCAGCCTCAGGCTCCTCCTCCTTATCATTAACATCTCCAATCACAACAGACTTAGACCTCTATAAAACCAAAACAATGCGGGTCAGACTCTGTTAAGGAACCAAATAGGGGCAAGTACATGTACTTAAGAGATCAAGGAATAGTATTTGGTACCTTAACAACCTCCTCCCTGCCTCGGACTGCTCCACCTCTCTTTTGACTCGATTTAGAGCCTGATTTGGAAGACTGCAAACTGACCAAGAAAAGTCAGCAAGAAAATCAGCAAAGCTATCAGGAGAAGGACGAGTCCCGAAAAGCAAGTTTCCACGGATAATCAGTGGGTCATGTCCCATACATGGTTGTTTGTACGCCGCAAATTCTTATTGGAGGTCTGAACCATCTCGGGATCTTCATCGAGCAACAGCTTCTCATCTTTATTAGGGGGGGGGGATGTGACGAGCTGGGATGAAAGATAAGCCAGCTAGAGGGCCAGCTAGAGGGCCAGATGAGGGGGTGCAGTTCTTGTAATTATCCAGGAAACTCTGGACTGTGTACTTAGGAGCGTCAGCAGGAACGAATGTAGAATGAGGAGATTCGGTATGTTTACTTTTGCTATGTCTCTCCAATTTGGCCATGAACCGTTACCAGTTACCATTATACTAACCAAGAGCACGAGCTGGCTCGACACAAGAAAGCACTTCATATGCAAATGGACGAGAAGGACTATAGACAGGAAGCCTAAGCCCAGCGTCGAGCTGACCCAAGGTGATGATAGTGGCATGGTCCGAATAGGGAAACTCAAGGTACTTCACGCGATCCAGATGACCACACTGACCCGCTAACAGTGAAACATCATAGGCTTGAAGAGCGAATATGTTCTTAACAAAGGCACATAACTCCTGATCTGACATCTCAGCGGTTCTAAAAATAGACTTCTTCTCGGGATTTCTACAATCGGAAAAGAGAGTTTTAAGGTCAGAAATATCAGGATCATCAAATCAAAGGTGATAATCAGAGAAAACACGACGGAATTCATCACGAGCCTTATGAGAGAGATCAATGGCTGGAAATAAAGAATCAAAAACATGAAAACTTGCATCATAAAAAGATATATACTTTTTGCCTGAGATTGAGCGAGGAGGACTGGAGGATGATTTATCTGCCATCTGATCTTGATTAATTATCTTGATCTTGATTTGGGTAATGATCCTTGAGGATTAGCACAATGGAGATAATGAACGAAGTATTGGCTTTAAAAATAACGGTGGTGATATAGCAAATAGTAATGAGGGAGAGTCAGGGAGAACGTCATAAGAGGTTTAATGGTGGAGAAGAAGGGAAGTTGAAATTACAAAGAATATTGAAAGAGAAGTAAATGAAGGAATTAGGTTTATTCCCTTATTTAACGGAAGAAATTGAGGGAAGAGTGAAGCGGCGCTTGAAGGTAAAAGGTGAAAAGAGAAGAGAATACGGGTTACATGGCGGTTACCAAGAGATGTGAAGGCGGTTAGAGAAAAGATGAAACGTTTCTTCCCATCGTCCCCCTGGTCCAGATGGAAAGAAAAAGGCAAAATATAGTGGGTAAATATCTAAGGACACGTGTAGACATCCTAGATAGAGGGAATACGATAATAAGATGGGGGCAAAACACTGGAAACGTCTTCTAGGTCTTACACGATAAAAGAAATATCTACTGCATCTATTTGCAGTAGGGATGCGTGGAAAGTAAAAGAAAAAACCAACGACCAAGTTTAGAAGGGGAGACAGAGTATTAAATGAGCATACAAAGCACGTGTGATTTGATCAGAAACATTTAATGCACCTGACAAAAATCAACATACACTCTTCGGGTCGTGACCAAAGAAAGAATAAGGAGCCATCACCATCTCAGGAAGTTACCAGAACAAGTTGAAGATAAAAACAACATATCGAGGGGACTAGAGAAGACTCGGGGCAAAACACCAAGAGATTCGGGACATGCACCCAAACAAACTACAACAACTCAGATACAGATGCCCAATACTGAAGTTTGGTTGTATGATACCTTTTTGTCTATAAATACTAAGCTAAGTTGAGAGAGAAGGCAAGTGATATTTTTTAGGAGAGAAAGCTGTAACAAGTGAGAGAGAGATTAAATTTGAGAGTTCATTGTGAGATTGAGTTTATTCCTTTGTAAGTTCAACCTCATCCAAATAATATCGATCATTTCACCCAGTGGACGAAGGTAATCATACCGAACCACGTATATCTTTGTGTGTTTACTATTATTGTGTCCTTAAGTCTCATTTTCTTATCTTCATATTTGAGAATGAATGGTTAGATATGGGTAATTAGATTTTACACAACTACACGTCCTTAACAACGATGGTTAAGGATTTTTTATCCGTCTCTAAATATTAGAGAAAGTAGGATTTAATTTTGTAAGTATGACAATACACCGCTTCGGAATTCAACCCTTCCCACCTTCTTAGAACAATTCCAGTGGGCATTGGCTTTTTTGTCAAAATACCAAGCCAGGTGGATGGCCAAACTCGGTTTTGGGCAGTGAGGAATTGGCTAAACGAGGCAATCTAAACCGACGGATCCATGCGCCGAGCCTCGGCTCAACCTAGGCCGAGCGGCTCAGGTTGGCGCGATAACGGTCAGATCCCAACGGCTCTCGCGGTCCAAGGTTTACTCTCATTGAAGAGAAAGCTATCTGCAAAGGATATGTATCATGTACTCTTGATACTGTCAATGGTATTAGTCAACAGGATGCAACGCTTTGGAAGAAAGTTTTTGAATTATTTGAAAAGAAAATTGGGAATCCAAAGAAACGTGACTACAACGGATTGTCGGGTCATTTTCATGTAATCAACAAAGTTGTGAGCGCTTGGGTAGGTGTGATAATGCAAGTGAATCGCCAAAAAGAAAGCGGTGCGACTGAAGCCGATAGAGTAAGTTAGTTGCATTTCAAATTGTATTATTGATTTTTTATAAATTTATCAAGTTGTTGTATGACTAATTTTTAAATGTTGAAACTGCAGATGCGAAAAACTCGAGAGGCATGGAAACTCAAAGAAAGTTCGGGTTTCAACTCCTAAGAATGTTTCCATATTCTCAAAGTCCTGAACCGATTTAACCCCGAACTGTTGAACGGATATCAAGTACCAAAGCAATCCCCTTACGAGACCCCTCAAGGGTCTTCGTATACTTATTCTTCACCAGAAACAGGCTCAGCCCCATACCCCAACGCAGGCGTATTCCAACATGCAAATAGTAATCTTAATGTTAATGGAAATACAAAAAGATATGATGGACCAGGCAATAAGAAAGCTAAAAGGATCAGAAAGGCGGCTCAAGAAGCCACTAAATCTTCAACTTCAGATGTCAACTTCCAAGAATTTTTTGAAAACAAAAAAAGATTGATATTGGTAAAATGGTAGCGCGCAAGAAAATGGTTGGAGAGATTAGGAGCAGTTGCAAGGATCTTGAAGCGAATATTTTCAATGCTCACATGAGATGAATCTTGGGAATGGACACGTCAAAGATGAATCAGACAAAACTGTGACTCTGGCAAGGAGAAATAAATAAAATTAAAGCACATAAGGCACAACAATGCCCAGACTCAGTTGACGTTGATTCTGATAAGGAGGAGAATGAGGATATCAGTAATGTCATTGTTCTACTGGATTAGTGCTAGTTTTATATTTTTTGAATGTAATCCTTTGTTACAATGTTTCGTTTTCGATCAAATCCTTTAGTTGCAATTTAAATTTCAGTATTTTTTTTCACCAATTTGATCCTTAATTTCAATATTTGATAATTAGATTACACAAATCCATTTAAAATAAAAGAAATAAAATGATTGAAATAATAACTAAAGGTTCAAAAACTAAAACTAAATCCTGTGAGGGTCTTTTCTTCCAAAATCAGCCCAAAAATATGCAGTGAGATCCTCTCTTAGCCTAGTATATAATCCCCCGTGTTTAATTCTCTCTTCTACTATTTTGTACTCTCTTGCTGGCACACTGTGAAGGGGTTGAACATCTTTTCTCAAATCCTGATGTGGATAACTTGTCCAAGTGGGATCCCATCGGGTTTCCTCGATTACCATATTATGCAAAATGATGCAGGTGATCATAACCCTATTCATTTCAATTGGTTTAAACGAATGATACAGTCCACAAATTATATGGAACTTCCGCTTCAAAACTCCAAATGCTCGTTGGACATCCTTCCTAACCGCCACCTGCTTGGTGTTAAAATGTTGTTTTGCACGCTCGCCGTGGGCTACTTGAGCGTAAGCTTGAATTAAAGTTGACCATTGTGGATAAATTCCATCTACCAGAAAATATCCACTTTGATAGTTATTGTCGTTGACGGTGAAATTTGAAGCTGGAGCAGTTCCATACTTCAGCTCTTCAAACAAAGGTGATTTATGCAAAATATTGATGTCGTTATTTGAACCCGGTAGTCAAAAAAAAAAAATGCCATATCCATCAATCATAAGAGGCAGCTGCTTCCAAAACAACAGTTGGTTTTGTGTAATTGCCCTTATACTTGCCTTGCCAAGCATAAGGACATCCATGTCACACCCAATGCATACAATCAAGGCTACCTAGCATTCCAGGAAATCCTCTTTTGGTTTTCTCAGCTAATAGTCGGTCGACATCATCTTGCGTTAGTTGTCGTAAAAAACGTGAACCAAAATGGTTGACTACAGTTCCGCAAAATATTTTGAGATCTTTCGTATGTTATTATTTTTTCCATACGAAAATAATCATCACAGGCATCCGCCATCACACCATAACCTATAATTCTTAGGGATGCAGTGACCTTTTGTTCAGGACTATGTCCTTGTATGTTTAGTGCATTAGTTGAATTTCGGGTTTACCCGACAAAGTTCTCCAATAACCCACATGGCCAAGCGTTGCGACATGCGGAAGCGACGTTGAAAATATTTATCATAGTACACACTTCTATTAATAAAATAATCACGTATCATTTTTTAATATCCTTCATCTCGATATCTCCATGTTTATCTTCTTGTCAATACGACACTTGGTTCTGGATCTCGAGGTATTTTTCCTGAGTATAATTGTATCATATGGTCAGTCATCCTTCTATCATCTTCTGAATCTTCATCCATTTGATCAATATGTAGCATAATTCTTTCATCTTCTTGGAGCCATACTTCCCCTATCATTGTGCTTCTTCATTTTCCACTTCAGGATCCATAAGTTGAGATCAAGAGTTTGAGATAGAAAACTTAATATTTAAGTGACAGTAGAAGATTTTTTGAGTGGAGAATGTGTGATTTTAGAGTTGAAAATATTTGAATTTATAGGGAGAGAATCATAGCCGTTGGATGAGAGCCGTTGAGATTTGACAGTTGTCGACTCTTATTGAGACGCTCGGCCCATGCTAGGCCGAAGCTCGGTGCAACTATCGTCACAAACTAAGACGATCGACTTACTTTAAGCCTCGATGGGTAAACCCCCCAGTATACCTATTTGCCAAGTCGTTTTTTGGGTTTTCCCATCCCACTGTGGGGTGGTAATTGGCAAATTAGCCAAAATGCCCACCCCACTGACTTTGCTCTTATAAAGTGTGGAAACTTTAAGGTGTTTTCTTTAGAGACGGAATACAAAGCTAGAAGGGTGTGTGTGTGTGCAGAGTGAACCTAATGAGGAGAATAATAAAGTAAAGACGTTTGGATACCAGAAACAGAAGTCAAAAGTAAAAACATTTTGTTTCATAAAAAGTTAACTTTTTTCTTTTTAAAAGTTATTTTGATATTATGTATCCAATTTAATTTCTAATTTTTTTACTTATAAAATTTAAAAATAACTCTTTAGATGGTATCCAGACATGATATAAAAAGACACTTTTCAACTTAAATAAATTTAGAAATCAAAAATGAACTTGGAAAACAAATTTCATAATAATTACTAAAAACAATTTTTTAAATTTTAAGTTCTAACTTTTAAAGACTACTTTTGCTTATAGAGAAGCAGAGAAGTTTTTTTGACTAACCAAAATAACCAAAGGGGCGTATCCGCCGCACTTCCCAGCGGCCAGCTGTATCTCCGACCCGAAGTGACAAGATCGTCTTAGGTAGACGTAGGACTGCACAGGAACCGATCCGAAAAACTGAACTCGACCGTTGCGGTTTGGTATATTATTTTAAAATTAAATAATCGTTCATGATGATTCAGTTCACGGGTTTATTATAAAAACCGACTGAACCCGCTCATATAACCTGAATTTTCTTGGCTATTGATTATGTTTCATCATATCCCTTCATCTACTACCTATACGGCTATACCCTAAAACTAGAAGTTTTTATCTCGTTTCTAAATTTTTTGTTCTTCATCTTCCTCTCGAGTCTCAACGCCGCTCTGCCTCTATCAGGCGACTCACAGTCATCACCAACAACCTTATCAGTCATCAGACTCATCACCAACAACTTCTTTTTCTTCTTCAATCCTTACCATCGACAACAACTATTCATTATTAACAATCAACATACAACAAACAAACTAGGTATGTCAGATTTTAGGTTTTGATTATATAAAGTTTAATCATCTTTTTTTGGGGGGTGATTATATCAAACCCAAGACTTATTTTGCTTCGTATTTTGCTTTTCATATAATTGGAACATGAATTTAAAAATTAGGGTCCATCTGATTTTTGGGGATTTTATTTTTTATCATGAAATATTGGTTTAAAATTTAATTAATTAAGTTTGTGAAATGCTTGTTAATATGTTTCAACAACATGACTGTTGAATTTAATTAATTTCAATTGAAATTGGGGATTTATTATGTAATGCCCTAATTTTATATGCATCAATTCAAGTGGAACTGTGATTCATATTTGGTTTTTTTTGTTGTTTCTTAGGGGGGTTAATGGGTGATTCATCAAGTCAATCTTTAGTTGTTTCTAGCCAAATGTCAAGTACATCTGCAGCTACACCTGAAACTCAAATTTCACCTCAGATTAGAACTGAAGATGTAGCCCCAGTTGCAGACATCAAGAAGTCAAGAGCCTTTTCTGGTGTATGGGTGAAGAACTTTACAAGGCTTGATCCTAAGACAGCACAATGTAATCATTGTAAAAATAAATTTTCTGCACAGGCTAAGAAAGGGACATCTAACTTGAGGAGTCATGCAGAAAGATGTTCTAAGAATCCTGATAAGAAGAAGGAACAGAAAAGTCTTATGTTTCCACCCCCAAAACCAGGTGAAAATGTTAAATTACTTGTTTCCTCTTATATTTATGATAGATGCAGAAGACATTTAGTAGAATTTATAATTAAGGAAGAGCTGCCATTTAAATTGGTTGAGTCAGAAGGTTTAAGGGCCTTACTTCAAGAGCTTGAGCCTAGATTCAAATGGCCTGGTCGCATGACAATTTACATAGACCTTTTAACCATCTATAAAAAAGAGAAAGCAATGTTGAAAAAGTATTTCAAGGTAAGCAAGAAGAGAGTTTCACTCACAACCGATACAAGGACATCACCAAACAATTTTAACTATATTTGTGTTACAGTTCATTATATAGATCAAAATTGGAAGTTGCAAAAGAGAATTATTATGTTTTGCTTAGTTAAGGGTCATTCAGGTATAGCCATTGATAGGATGTTAGAGAAATGTTTGTTGGGTTGGGAACTTGAGGATGTTTTTGCTGTGACACTTGACAATGTTAATGTTCATACTGTCACAATTGATTACTTGAGGACTAGTGTGGTTGGTTGGACAAGTGCAGTCGAACGAGCAGCATACTTGCATGTAAGACTTTTAATTTCTATAAATGATTTAATTTGTAATTCACCAACTGTAATTTCTAATATTTCTTAGTTTTTCATTCTTAGCAGGTATGATGTGTTTCCCATGTTCTTGCTCTTGTTGTAAGAGATGCAATACTTAAATATAACAAGTCGATTAAGAGGATCATGTTAGTAATTAAGTATGTTTGTATTTCTCCTTCTAGGTTGGCTAAATTTAGATACTATGCTTTTTTAGAAAAGTTTCAATGCAAGAAAGGCTTGATCTTATATGTGAAAACAAGGTGGAATAGCACTTATCTTATGTTAGATGATGCAGAGAAGTATGAAAGGGCTTTTAATAGGTTAGGAAAGGATGATAAAGAATTTCAAAAGAAGTACATTTTCCCCGAAGATAAATTTGATGCTTTACCTGATATTCATAGTTTTGAATCTTTTGATATAGATGATGATGACCTTGAAGTTTTATCTTATAATTCTGAATCTGATAATGAAATTGTGAATACTAATCCAAGAGGCAGGAAGCAGAATAAGAAGAAAAAAAAAAAGAACAAGCCTAAACAGCATGCTCCCTACCCTGAAGATTGGTCCTATGCCAGAGGTCTTGTAAAGTGTTTGAAGTTTTTTTTTTTGATTCTATTGTAAAGTTTCGTGTTTCATCAAAAATTACAACACATAATTTCTTATGGCAATTAACAATCATCCATGAACAATTAGTTGCTTTTAGAGATTATAAAAAACCAGATTCTTACAAGTATGACTGCTCTTATGTTTAAAAAGTACAATAAGTATTGGGATAGGTATGAAGATATGAATTTTGCCATGTTTTTTTCCCGGGTGCTTGATCCACGAGCGAAAGAAGGTGGATTAGAGGGTGTGTTTGAGTGATAAAAATTATGACAGGATTAATAGTATTATGATAACTGTGAAACAAGAACTTGTGAGACTCTTTTGAAGAATATAAGTATGTTTATTCAACTGTTGAGGATGAGTCAACTAGTGATTGTAGTAGTAATATAGATGACACTCCAGTTGGTATGGTGTATGATTCAATTGAGGCTATACTTCAGTCTATGGCTAAAAAACATAGGAAAAACCCATTTGTTGAGGTGAACTCAAAGTTGGATAGGTATTTGATGGATGATTGTAAACCAAGTGATCCCAATTTTGACATATTAGCTTGGTGGAAAGCCATACAAAGTATAAGATCCTCTCACACATGGCAAAGGATATATTAGCTATACTGTGTCTTCAGTTGCGTCTGAATCGGCATTTAGTATAGGAAAGCGTGTGCTTAGTCCATGGAGAAGCTCTTTATCTGCTAGGACAGTTGAGGCATTGCTCTGTACGCAAAGCTGGTTAGAAAATCCAGTTGCTCTTGATTTTCTATGTGACTACGTACCGGATGATAACTTCAGCGCCGAGGAAGGTAATGTAAAAAAAATTCTGCTTTCTTAGTTTTTTTACTTATTAATTTGAAGTTGTTAAAGAATGTAACATAAAGTTCATTTCTGGTTCTTGCAGAGTTATTGGGTCCCATGACATAGGTCTTTGATCCTTGAAGATGATTGATAAAAGGGACTTAAATCACTTGTTTCACTTGGAGTTGTTCTTGTTGCAGCCTTGCAACTTGGAAATAGTAGGACTGTACAGTTGGTTCACTTGTTTCATGATGTTTATTTTGTGTTTATTTTGGATTACTATCTGTATTTGGAATAAGGAACATTTCATTTCATCTGTATTAAAACAACCTTGATCTATCAGGATTCAGGAAAACATTTCATTTGATAGTTGATACGGTTCAAACCGTAAAAACCCAAACCCGACCGAACCCGAGGCGGGTCGGTTTTAAACCGACCCGCCTATGAACGGTTTGGTAGATGGTTTTGACTTCCAAAAACCGCCTATAGACGGTTTGGTAGTTGATTTTGGTTCAAAACCGAACCGACCGCCCGATGTGCAGCCCTAGGTAGAACTAGATCATGATCGACACAGTTACACACAATTATACCTATGAATTGACTAAAATACCCTCATAATTTTTTCTTTTGTCCTCCACCTTATCCCCCATATGTTTCTTAGAAGTTTTGGGGATTTCTTTCTTTTTCGTCGGTGTGTTCTGCTTTTAGATAGTTCCACCAAAAATCTCAAATCTCAAATCTCAAAAATCCCTCAGATTTCCATTCCACTTCTGAAGGAGGGTTTCAAGCTTCAATTTATGGTAAGTGTTCTCAAATTCAATTTTATGAATCCACATACAACAACAGCTTTTTCCCAAGTAGTCTAATCGTACTAGTAATCTCTGAATTAGTTAATTATCTTGGCTTTTTTTCTTCTGTTTTATGATTTATATTGGTTTACAAGCAATTTGAAAAATGGGTTTTCAGTTAATCTATCATCCCTTGTTGTCTAGTTGGTGTGTAGCAGTAGATGATGTTGATCTTGTCTTGATAAACCTATGTATGATTCTTTTTCATCGTAAAGCTATGATCTTGTCGTTGTTGTCTTCTATTCAGAGTCCTATGCTAAGCTTGCAGACTTGATTTTTAGTGTTCTGTCATCAGTCTAATGGGTCATGTTGTTTGAGCACTTGAAGCGTGTTCGTTCTGTGCCGATTTTAGATACTCCATTCATTCTGCCCTCACCATTCTTTATATCACCGATTTTAGATACTCCATTCATTCTGCCCTCATTATTCTTTCTCTGATGTAGACTCTAAGTACCATTACCAGCTTTTTAAATTGTTATGGTGTTCCAATGTTGATACTAATATCATGAGTGTCTGAAGCTCATGTTTTTTCCGCTAACTCACCAACTCGGAGTCTCTGCAAAATTTGTCCATTGATGTTTGCTATACAACTGTATACAATAGCTCTAAGACAGCTACCGCCAATCTGTGATTTGGAAGTTTCTTTGATATGATTGTTGGCAGTGCTAATTACAATAGTTAAAAATTGTTGATTCTGATCTTTAGTTCTAAGAAAGACGTTTCAGATATCTACCTATGGAATCCGATAGTTACCCATTACGATATATGTTTGTACGAGTAGTTAACTGGCAATAAATGGAGAGAGAGAGATTCATTAAATGAAATAAAAGAGAAAGAGGCATTAGGTTTGGGGGTCTCACACTAAAACATTTAGAAATAAATGCATCCACATTGCTCAAACAATGCGTTACTTGTGCTTAATTTATATTTTCAGCATTGTTTTGACTAAACCCTTTATTTGAATTGTTGTACGATCTTTGGGTGGGTGTCTCTTGTATAGTTTTTTGTTGCTTTTATCTATATATCTACTGGCGTAGTGTGTTTGTGAGTATATTAACTTTTCCAATTACCTTGCTGAGTATTCAGCACTTTTTATTCTTGCAGTCATGTACTTACATGTCTTAATTCATACATTTGTAGGAAGATAAACCTTTGATGACCTTTCCTTAATGGCGAATTCAAACTCTTTAATGATATTCTCTTCAGAATCAAGGAGCGTAAACGAATCAAGTTCTATGAATTCAAATATGGGTCCTTCACAGGCATTTATCAACCAGCAGAATATAACATCTCCACAAGGGCCAGTTGCTATTCTGTGGGACATTGAGAATTGTCCTGTTCCTAGTGATGTCCGTCCCGAAGATGTAGCTGGCAACATAAGAATGGCATTAAGAGTTCACCCCATTATTCAAGGTGCTGTTACATTGTTTTCTGCGTATGGTGATTTTAATGCCTTTCCAAGGCGTCTTAGAGAAGGTTGTCAGAGAACCGGTGTAAAGCTTGTAGATGTCCCCAATGGAAGGAAAGATGCTGCAGACAAGGCCATCCTAGTTGACATGTTTCTTTTTGCACTTGACAACCGTCCACCATCTTCAATCTTGTTAATCTCTGGGGATGTGG
>JAJJMC010027604.1:124599-147381 GCA_023531435.1 Papaver californicum | reverse complement strand
ATGTAAAATTCATCTGGAAAGTTTCGAAGAAATGTACAAGCAGCGATACAAGAAGGATTTACATTATCAAAGCTTTGGCGTGAATAATCTCGAGCAGCTGATCAATAAGGTAAGGGACGATGTTAATTTATATGAAGAACAAGAAAGCAAAAGAAAATTTATGGTCCCGAACTTTGCAAGTGGCTGAACTAGCCTGTGTTGTGTTTTCACACATTATAAGAGTTGTGCTTAACTTATCATATGTCTGCCCATATAGCAATATCAGCTTTTTTCTGTTTTATTTATGCTACAAAGCTGAGCTTATATGGGTCTTTAGAAAACTTCATTTTAGTTGTGTTTACAAAGCTGAGCCTGTAAGGTTTTTTTTTAGAGAATGCCAGCTTTTTTCTTTTCTCTTCTTCTTTTCTTTAAATATCAATTTCCATTACAGTTTCGCTGCTCTTTTTAGTGTAAGAAGATAAATGTCAGGGTTTTCATGAATAGGAATTTGGAATCCCTGTAATTTAATTAACTGATCAACTAGTTTTGTAAATTATTAACTGCTGTCATTCTGCAATCCGAACGTGATATCCACTGTTGTTGGTTTAGACTTGTTGAGTCAAGATGTTTGTTTATACGGCAATAATTTGTTTACTACAGGTCGTTATAGCACTTTACCAGAGAGACGATGTTAAAGAATTTTGTGTCTGTACTTGACGGAACATTCAAGAAATGTTATGAAATTTTACATATATCATTCACTATGTTTGTATATTTAGTTCAAGTAATAGCAACAATATCAAATGGTCTGAGCCCCATCTTGGTCGATCTTTTTGGATCTCTAATTGATGCCCAGATTATACAAAGTATAAGAAAGGTTCCTCCCATTTCTAATCCCTCCAATCCCTTTGATGGTCTTTCATTGTGACAGTTTCGGCAAAGGGAAATCCTATCATGCCCTTTGCTTACTTTGGGGCCTTGTGATGGAGAGAGAAAATAAATCTATTATTTTATTATTATTATTTATATTTTATTAATGTTATTTTTAGTAAAAAATAATTAATTTTCGGATTTATTATTTAGGGAAATTTTACCACAAAGTCTGAATACTAATCTCATATCTATAGTCGTTATTCGTAGTGAACTAATGAAGTATAGATAAACCCTTAGATGTTAGGAGATCTCTTTGAAGATCAACTAATTTTTATCAATTTTTATCTATTTTATCGGTTATTTTTCATTAGTTCTATTCCGCTGTGATTATTATCATTTGTACACGCTTCCGATCTGCATCACCTTGTCTTCAAAGTTCCCAAAAACACCTCAAGGTTTTGAAAGACGACTTCAACAAAGACGAGAGAGAGTGTCAGAGCGTTAGGAGAAAATCCCGGTTCTATTACTCGGATTGAACTCAAGTCTTTTAAATTTTCTACTCAAAAACTAGGCAATCAAGATGGATATAGGATCATGGAAAAGGGAACAGGTGGTCTGAATTTCACAATAATCTTCTCGGCAGCGATATGAGCATGGATAAGTAAATCTTTGAAGAAATTCTCAAAGTAGGAAATCTTAACAAGCGGTGGACAAGACGGGAAGGAAACTTTGCTTTCCTGATTGAGAAGAAGCTCAATTCAAGGGGTGAATTTTTGAAGATAGAAAGAACGGATGTTCAGAAAGCTCAAAATAAAGCCTTGTTCATCCCAAAAGGGAAAAATTCGTATGGGTGGTCCATATTTAATTCACTTCTAAGGAAACTATTAGGAATCAAGGAATTTACTCCTCAAAGAGTACCATTAAATGTTGATTTTCCTAGAATCAACAGTGTTATCTCTAACTCAAGAACCAATCGTACTTTTTGTTGCACTGCTCAAGGTACTATCTCATGGAATCAAGTAGCTAAGGAAATTGTGACAAAACTAAAATGGGATAGATATCTGAACATCTCAGTTATTAATGATAGTATGGCTTCCTTTCAACCAATTAATGATGAAGAATGGGGATGTTATTGGAAACCCATTAAATGGAAATATAAAGATACAATCATTGAAGTTAAAAGATGGATTGATGAGGATGCAACAATAAATGAGAGACTACTTAATCTGACTCAGAACTAGGTCAAAATTAAAGGGTCACCTGTATAATTGTGGTCTAAAGAAACTTTTGATCTTATTGGTGAAGAAATGGGAGGATTGGATGAAGTAGATCGAGAGACAGTGGAAAAAAAATCCCTCCTGCTGCAGATTAAGAGTTAAATGTTTAGCTTAAGAGATACAAGCTGCGATCATAATCTCCATTCATGAAATCACTCTGGTATTAGCAGTAGAATAGGATTTCAGATATAACCCCGGGAAAAAATCAACAATAAAATCATACCGGGAAACTCTGACGCTTCTCGACAAAGGAAAAACTCCGGTGGACAACTTTAATTCAAATTCAAATTTTGAACGTACCCACTTCCTCTGTCATCGTACTCAAGATGCTACAACAAATAAATGGTCAAGAAAAACACACGTGGAAAAGGGTCAGCATTCAGGTAAGAATTACAAAGAAACCCTTAAAACAGTTACAAATTTCTTTAATAGATTTTTACAAAAATATGGGAAGAGAGGGTAACAGAAAAGTCAAGGAAATAGTCATCCCTGGTCAAAAGGTGACGGTTACAAAAACACCAATTCAAGATTTCATTAATCGTCATTTCAATAAGAAAGTTTAAAATCATTTGGTTACAAGTGATTCAATGGACCTGAATGTTATCTCAAATGCAACTCAGCAAATGGATTTGGATCATGTGTCTCAAACTCTCGATTTGGGGAGTGGATCTCCACAATTTTCTCAAAATTTGAATAAGGAAATTGTGCAAATCAACTCTATCCACAACACTGTCGATTTAACCATGGAAGCTTCTATAAATATAGGTAAAAATTTTGGAGGACATGAAGAGCAAGCTAGAACAGTTTTTGCACAAATTGTTGCCAAACATCTAAAGTTGAAGGCAGATAGAAACATTCAAATATTACCAACAATTGGTGAAGTTATTGCTATTACAGACACAATTGAGACTGTAGGAAATGAAGGATACACTGAAGTATTTGAAGATGCAGTTAACTTGGGATCAGATGGTTTAAATGGATATTAAGATCCTAGTCTTGAACATAAGGGGTCTAACAGTAGTTGACAACATGGACTCTCTCAAGGAATTGATAAAAAAAGTTAAACCAACAGTGTATCTAATTCAAGAAACTCATATGATGAAAATGAATAATTTGTGGGTCAAATAAATTTGGGGCAATGAGCATTATCAATGGAGGGATATTCCTTCTCAAGGTTTTTCTGGAGGTTTACTAGCCATATGAGATGACAATCTATTAGAATGTGTGGTTGGAACTGCTGGGTTCTAATACTCTCTCCCTAAGATTCAAAAGCAAAATTGAAGACTATGAATGCAGCATAACAAATATATACTCCCCATGTGAATATTGGGATAAATGGGACTTTTGGGGAGAGCTAGATGATATCACTGGTTGAACCTTTGAACACTGTTGTATAACAGGTGACTTCAATGCAATTAGAAGAGGGAGGTAGAAAAATAAACTTGGAGGCTCAAAAAGAAACAAGAGATTCTTCAATGAATTTTCATGGAAAAGTATGAGTTGATTGACTTACCTCGAAATGGAGGGCTCTACACCTGGAGCAATATGAAAGTTGATCCATTGTTGTGCAGATTGGACAGAGTCCTAGAATCACCTCATTTTGAAGGTAAATTTCCATTACTCTCTCAAACTGTCCTATCTAGAACCTTGTCAGAGGACTCAACAATTTTATTAACCACTGCAAATGTAAACAGTTCTAAACCTCCATTTAAGATAGAGAATTATTGGTTTAATCACCATGATTTTCTGTCAAATATGAAAATATGGTGGAACACAATGCAATATACTGGAACTCCAGCTTTATTTTCTCTAAGAAACTCCAAAATCTCAAATTTTTTCTCAAGAGATGGGCAAAAGCTACATATGGGAAGAGGGAGGAAATTAAGCAAGAATTTACCACCCAAATTGATGTCTTGAATACAATAGAAGAAAATGGGGCACTCACAACTTTCTAGTTTAGTGAAAGAAAATGGTTGGCAAGGTCTAAAGCTCAACACTTTAAAGAAGGAAATGCAAACACAAGATACTTTCACTTTCTAGCAAATAGAAGGAGAAGAAGAAATATTGTCCAAAAATTGGTTAGAAATGGTTCAGATAACTTTTTTCATGAAGACATTAAAGAGGAAATATCAACATTCTCTTCAATCTCTTTCAAGATAGGCACCCAATCAGACCAAAAATGAATGAGACTTGTTTTACAAAAATTTCGGAAGAGGAAAGAGATTGGATGGAAAGAACAATCACAAAAGAGGAAGTTTGGATGGTAATCAAGTATTTCAAAAGGAACAAATCTCCAGGCTGTGATGGTTTTAGCTTGGATTTCTACAATGCAGTATGGAATGTGATTAAAAAGGAGTTTATGGCAGTGGTTAAAGAATTTGAAGAACACAACAAAATTGATTGGAGTTAACTGTTCTTTCATTAGTCTGATTCCTAAAAAAGAGCAAGTGGGTTCTCCTCAAGATTTCAGACCCATTAGCCTAGTAAGTAGTGTATATAAGGTGATCTCTAAAGTGTTTACTCAAAGATTCAAAACAGTTCTCCCCAAGCTCATTTCTGAAAACCAAAGAGCTTTTATTGCAGATAAACAAATTCTTGGCGGCATCCTAATAACAGGTGAACTGATTGACTCCATATTCAAGAGCAAGAGGCCTGGAGTTCTCTGCAATCTTAACATTCAAAAGGCTTTTGATTCCGTCAGCTGGCTTTCCATTAGCAATTTATTAAAAAGCTCTGATTTTGGTTCAAATGGATAAGTTGGATGAACTGGTGTGTCAATTCTGCTTAACACTCATTATTGATAAATGGCATCTCAACCAAGAAATTTAAACCTCAAAAATGATTAAGACAAGATGAACCTTTGTCACCTTTTCTCTTTATTTTGGTAGCCGAAATCTTCACCAAGCTCATGCAGAATGCAGTTAATTTGAACATGATCTCAGGCTTCAATATAAACTCAGTGCAAGTCTCCCACTTACAATTTGCTGATGACACCCTAGTGTTCCTTGATGGCACAGGAGAAGAAGCTGAAAATCTACTTTTAATCTTGCAAATATTTGAAGCTATCACAGGGCTAAGTGTTAACTTCCACAAAAGTGGAATTATTTAGGCATGGCAGTGGGGGCAAAGACAAGGGACATCTCAATTTGGGACTCAGTTATTGAAAAATTCTAAAAAAAGCTAGCCCCTTGAAAAAGGAAATTCTTCTCCAAAGCAGTTAGAGTCTTGCTCATAAAATCTACTCTCTCAAGCTTGCCAATATATTACATGTCTATCTTCTCCTTGGCAACAAGTGTTGAGAAGAAGTTAAATCAAATAGTGAGGAATTTCCTATGGGGTTCATCTTCTGACATAAAGAAAATCAGCTGGGTTGCTTGGAAGTCAATATGCAAACCAAAGAAATTAGGGGGCCTGGGAATAAGGAATTTGAAACTTGCCAATAAAGCACTTCTTACAAAATGGTCTTGGAGATTCTCTAAAGAAAAGAATCAACTCTGGAGAAGGATAATCAAAGGGAAAAAAACGGCTTTAATCAGGAGGATCTTTGGGTTAAAGACTCTAATGATACTCAAGGAAGAGGTATTTGACCAGGTATTCAAAAACAAAGAGAGATAGTGGAAGCAATCTCTATTTTAGAAGTGTCTAAGGGCAATGCAATCAAATTCTGGTGGGACAAATGGATAGGTCATAAAGCTCTCAAACTTCTATACCCTAATATATTCAAACTCTCAACTCTGAAAAATAGCTCCATTAATGATATGATATAGAATGGTAAATAGAATCCACAACTGAGAAGGAACCTAACTTCAGATGAAATCACAAAAATGATTGTAATGTTTGAAACTCTGGGTTTGCCCAGACTTGAATGATGAAGAAGAAGATACAATTCTTTATAACCTTGCTGGGGGTTTTAATGCAAAAGCCTGTTATACATGGTTAGTAGAACAAATGCCAAACAATTCCAATGTAGTGCATGTCTCTTGTATATGGATCAAGCATGTTCCACCAAAGGTACAATTCTTTTTATGGTCAGCTGTGCAAAATTCTATTCCAACTGTTGATAACCTAAACATAAGGGGATGCGATATTCAAAACACAATGTGTCCTCTCTGCAATAGCCATGAAGAAACAGTGAATCATCTCTTACTGCATTGTGATTATGCATATAAGATCTGGGCTTATTTCATTGGAGGATAGAATATCAGATGGGTGCAGGGAGGAACTATCGATGCTCAACTTCAAGCATGGAAATTTAGGAGAGGACGCAACAAAGGGAGGAAAATTTGGTCGTTAATCCCATTTGCAGTGTGCTGGACCGTATGGAATGAAAGGAATAGAAGATTAATGGCAAAAAAAATGCCCAAATCTGAGGCAGAAACTATCATTGAGATAAAACATCTGATTTATGTATGAGATAGAATTGATAAATGATTTCTTACAATCATATTTCGTGAACTCATAACTTATTAGAAAGTCGTTATTGATCGATTGTAAGCAACTATATAAATTTTGTATCGGGACTTATTACCTTATTACAACTTCTTTTTTTATATAAAATTTTAACCTTTCTCCCCGAAAAAAAAAAAAAAGTTCCCTAAGGCTTCCTTAGGAGTTGCTTTTAACGATTATTCTAGTGCCTTTTAGAAAAAGAAAAATTTTTGGAATTTTATTTCCACACCGCTTGGCCTAAACTTCTAAGGTACACCCATTCCTCTCTTTCTTCTCTCAACTTAACACTCAAGAAAAATCTTTTAAGTTAGATTGATTCTTTTCTTGTGTGAGAGAAAAGAAAAGAAGAGAAAAGATAAAAGCAAATTCTGTTGATTTCTGCTTCTGCTTCTTCAATTAATCTTCAGAACCACAGGTACAATACATATCCAAGAAATTTGATTTGATTTCTGTTATTTACTTGGACTTGAATGATTCTGGCTGAGCATTGAAAAATGTTTTCTGTAAAACCTAGTTTTGTTGATTTTTGTTCTTTTTCCTATGTTTATTAGAGGTAAATTTTTTATAGTTTTTCACTTTGATTTAGAATCTGCTTTATTATGGTTCAAAACAGTCATTTGTGAAATTGTTTGGTGTTGAAAATTTGGGTGTGATCAGCTTATTGTTTTGCAATTTAGGGATTTATTTGTGCCATTTATCTAGTTATACAGACATTTTAATCTAACCATTTTTCTATCACACTTATGCACTTTGGTTCTTGGGACAATGTTGTGCTGGTGGTATTCATTCTTCTATATTAGTTTTCATAGAGTGCTCTTTTCATCCCCAATCTGTTATGCTTTTAAGAATGTAACTGGGTTGACTGTAACTTGCTTCCTCGTTGCGTTACTTGGTGCATTTTTCAATGTTTATTCTGCTGAGCTTAACAGGGGGTTAGTCGTGGGAGATTTTAAGATATTATAGTATAGTTGTCAGTCTAGGAATTTTGAGGAAATCTGATGATTTTGAGATAGCGAGAGTTTTGTTGGATTTTTTTGTTTTTGTTTGTGTGATTGTTTATGGTTATTCTTATGTAATAGGATTGCATTGACTCATCTGGGGGATATCAATGCTTAAATTTGAACAATTTTGGGGATGGAATAGATGAATTTGCAATAATCTAGTCTGATATGGAGAAAAATGAGTTAACATTCTACTGATTTATACTGGTATAGATCTCATGTTACTTAGTAGACTGTCTGTCTTTAAGATCTTGTATCACCTTAACTCCCTTACAGTTGTTAGAACATAAACACCCAATCATAATAGAGTGCATCTGCGAACAAACAATAACATGATATTTTGATAATTTTCATATGCATAGCAGTGTGATAATGCTTGTCTATTCATAGGTTTGCACTATTTCAGATCGTTGCTTGTCTTTTCTTGTTCTGCTTGGAGTAGCTATAAACTTTAAACAACTCTTTCACTTGATGATCTAAATTTTTGGTTATTTTTCTCATTCCTGAAGTGATAAAATCCCCTTCGTATTGAAGTATTTTCTGCGATGGAGTCTCAACAAAACCAACCCCAAGTAGTACCTCCAACACCCAAACCAGTCTCTTCTTGTCGAAAGAAGAAGTCAGATGGTGCCAGTTTTGTTGCTGATATGAGGGAGCACGTTGATGAATTTTTTAGCGCTTCCATGGATGAACACAAAACCTGCTTTAAGAAGACCATTGAGAAGGTTAGTAGACTATAATAAGTGTATACAACTCAAGTAGATAGGAAATTGATCTCTCCCTCTCTCTAATTGGATATTCATGTGGTGTATTTCAGATGTTTGGGATGTCAAAGATTGTTGCAGAAAAGAACTCACTTAGTGTTAAAGAAGTTGAAAGTTCCCTTCCTCTGAAGACAACTGTTACCGAATAGGATATCTCACATGTCGCAAGCTTTTGACAGAGGGATTTGGCATGATAGGCTTAGGGATTTTACAGGGTACGCAAAACTTTTTAGGTATAAACCTTGCGTTGCTTACCTGTTTTCTGGTGCTTTTAATATTGATATGTATTGACACCTTATTTGCCTGTAATTGAAAACATAACCAAATAAGTGAATAACAACTGCAAGTATACATGAAGTTTAAAGTTTCGAAGGAACGAGACAATTATAGTTTTCTTTTTGAATGTGATTTCCAATATATTAGAATGAATTAGTAATGATTGTCTAACCATTTACTCTCTGTGTATAATCTGGCTATTGCTCAAAATTTGTTTAGTGTGAGTCCCTCTTTGGCCAGTAAGGCTCATGAGGCTCACTGTCTTAGTCTCTATTTACATCACCTTCGGATGGAGGAACTATTCTGGGCTCAAAAGTCTAGAGTCCAGTGGCTTAAGTATAGGAACCCATGTTTCTACTTTTGTAAGAAGAAATCGAAATAGAATAATGCTCTTAAGAAAGGGAATGGGGAATTGGTCTTTTGTCTCTGACTGTATAGAGGGGCACCACAGGTCTAACTCCACCGCAGGTCTGTTACCGGGTTTTAATAAATGGTGTTCCTGGTGATTCTATTTACCCTCAAAGAGGTCTTAGACAGGGAGATCCCCTGTCTCCCTATCTCTTTATCTTAGGTCTTGAAGTTCTATCTAGACTTATCTCTGCTGGTATTGAGTCTGGTTCTATTAAATGTTTCAAGATTTCTAAGATGGCTCCTACCATCACTCATAGCTTCTATGCTGATGACAGAGAGAGGTTATGCAGGAGAGGGGTGCCCATTTCTGATTTATGCCCTTTATGCAATTCTGCTACAGAATCCATTACTGTTTGTTTCTTAGCTGTCCAGTTAGTGCTGGAGTTTGGGATCTGTTATAGTCAAGATGCGATCATCTGTTTCAAGATCTCATTTGGACTTGGATTGGCTTATTTCCTTCTGTAGTTTGTCTCCAGTAGAGTTGGACCAAAAAAAGGTGTTTTTTTTTCTCTTCTTCTTTGGCAAATCTGGCTAGTTAGGAATGAAGTGGTATTTCAAAATCAGAGTTTCCACTGTGGTGTTGCGGTTCACAAGGCTTATATAAAGCCTGCTAAGTATTTAGCCACTTTATCATCTTCTAGCTCTCATACCTCAAATAGTGTGGTTTAAGCATATAAAGTGGCTTCTCCAGCTGCTGGCTATTTTAAATTGAACCCAACCCAACCGTAACCGTTAGTTCAGGGATGAACACCAAATCGTAATAGTTTTATGGTTGGGTTTTAGCATCGGACCCACCATAAAAAAATTTAATTTTTTTTTTATACAGGATGATATACGGTTGGAATTTGACAATCAACCCAACCGTAAAAACCAATTTTTAGTTTTACTTCCAGAAAATTTCATCCAATATTTACGGTTGGGTTTAGGCTTCCCAACCCAACCGTAAAACATCCTTTGGAGCATTGAGTTTAAGGTAAAATTGGGGTTTAAAAATTAATTTTTTAAACTTATTCAATCATTTTAACTAGATTGAAGGTAAATTGGGTCATTCAAACAAAGAAAAATCGAAAACAACACAAGTACTAGAATCCAATTTTGAATGATCCAGGAATATTTACGGTTGGGTTTTGGCTGAAAACCCAACCGTAAAACATCCTTTTGAGCATTGAGTTTAAGGTAAAATTTGGGTTTAAAAATCAAATTTTTAAACTTATTCAATCATTTTAACTAGATTGAAGGTAAATTAGGTCATTCAAAGAAATAAAAATCAAAAACAACACAAGTACTATAATCCAATTTTGAATGATCCAAGAATATTTACGGTTGGGTTTTGGATGAAAATCCAACCATAAATATGATCTTTTTTTGGTTTTTTGACTTGATTTTTCCTTTGCTTGGTTTCCAACTTGAAATTTTTGAATAAAACATGAGCTAGACAAATATAAAAATAAAAACTTTTTCATACATTCTAACTAAAGTTATAAATACACCCACAAAAGAAAAAAAACTTTAGTTTTATGCAATTGTTAGAATAAACATAGAGTTAGGGAGAAAGAGGAGGGGTAGGTCGATGAGTTTGACGAGCTCTTTTTTTGCTCGAAGGATAACGACTATGAGGAGCAGCACGATCGCCACGAGTACGAGCACCAGCACGACCGCCACGAGTACGAGCACCACGTTGCACATCCTCGGCTTCATCATGTGTCTCTTCTTCACTAGGTTGCGGCTCTCTTCGGCTAGTAGTCGCATCTCTTTTACCGGCTCTACTCCTCTTTATATTTCTTGTCGTCTCATCTTCGTCTGCTTCATGAAGCTTCCCAATTTTGGCTTGCAGGTTCTTTAATTGGTCATACGTCGTCACATCAACTCTACTTAGGCATGGAGTGATAGACTCTGCCAATGCAAGTGCTTTTTTTTTACCTTATTTTTCTATTCACATATGAAAATAAAAGTTGGTTGAGTCTTTAGTAATAAATCTTAAAAACATTAATAACAAAAGTAATTTACGTACCAAATTGAAATATGCTTTCTTCCAAAAACCATCTTTTGTGTTATTTCCTTGACCCCTTTGAAGTATTTTCATAGTTTCTGGATCAATGTTAATGACATTTGGATGACCAAAATGGCGATACCAATCCAAGTAATCTTCTTCCGCCTCTTTTGTGCCCGGAGATGGATTTACCTCCTCCCTTTGGATTTGGTATTCTGGTTGATAGTGGTTGTTCCAAACCGCGACCGAAGGCGTTGGGTTGTAGTTGAGCACGATGCTTGGGCCTTCGATCATCGAGCCATTCACACACAATATAAAGGCTTCGTGTGTTACCTTGGATTGGACATATCCAGTTTGGCAGAGAGTTCGACGGGGGTTGCACATCACGAACCCAAACTGATGGTACAAAGGCTCGTTGTAGCCTGCCACGTCCGACAATTGACGTAAATCTTCAACATCTCCATCATCATCTATGTTAATCTTCACATAAGAATCAAAAACAACATCTTCAACGGTGAAAGTATCAATTTCACTTCTCATCTTTGATATCTGCACTTCTTTATGCTTTGTCTGAGTATCGGTGAAGATGAATTTCTTTCCTGTAGGTCCAGTACCATCACCGCTCGACTTCGTTTTAGGAGCCAGGCTCGAAAAGTGATCATAGACCCATGCCTATGAAGATAATAAATAAACATATAAGATAATGCGCAAAAAAAAATCTGAATTTAAACATTGAAATTCCAACAATAAATTACCTGTAGAAGACCAGTATTCCCGGCAATCTCAGTTCCCCTAACCCTCGAAGCTTTTCTAAGGTTGGAAAGTAGGTAAGCGAGGGTGGAAGTTCCCCATGAATACTCATGCGTCTTCTGGAGATTCGTCAACCACTGTAGAAAGTGAGCGTTGACCTTGTTTCCTGAGTTTTCGGCGAAGAAGATGGTACCAAGCATATATAACAGATACGCCTTGGCCGTACGCATAGCTCTGGTTTCATCTATGATGACCCCATCCTTTTCCAACTGCAGGGTTCCTTTAAACTTCTCCCTCAGACTACGCAACAAGATACACTTGGTCATACCTAAACCTTTCTTCGTTGCTGCCCCCGGTTTATCTCCAACAGCCAATTTAAACTCTGATTCGGCTTTTGTCTTCTCCCATCCAAGTGTATCTTTGACAAGAACACATAGATCACTCCAGGGAATGTTGTTGTCAAAATCTTCATACACGGCTTTTCCTTCAATTGGTAAGCCAAGAATTGAATACACATCATCCGGCGTTATTGTCTTCGAGATGAAAACGTATCGGTTTCAAGCCAATACGTTCCCTGAAGGTTGTGCAGGTGACACTGTCATACATTAACATCAAATTGGTAATTCCGGGAGCTAACCCGGTACCATTTACGAGGACTTGGACGGCCATACATTCTTCAGGTTAGGGCCAATGTTGAGCCCTTTGACGAACCAATTTATTTATCGCCTGTGTATGATCCTACAAAGAATAAAAACAATCTTTTTTAACTTGAAGTTAAACAAACGGAAATTTAACAAAACAAGCGAAGTTTTTAGATTAATACCCTGGTCTCAGCAACTTTGGCAGCCCATGAATGGGGATAACCAAATAATATAGCAGACATGTCTGGGGCCTCACCCCAAGGTCTTCCATTCCTCTTCTTAGGCCACAACACATCTTTGCCTTTGGGAATATGCTTCCCTTTCGTTTGTGGCTGCTTCTTTGGCTTTTTTTCCTTCAGTTGAGGTTCAGCAGAAGCAACAAAAATTTCTTTACCTTTTCCTTGAGGGACAAATTGTTCTCTGTCCGTCTCTTGTTCCTCCCATTATTTCTCTTGTGGTGGTTCTCTAATCACAAGAGCACCTCCACTGAACACCGGTAGATCTTCCAATTCTTGGAAAACATTATATTGAGGTAGTGAAAGTTGAGGAGAACTACCACCCCCTACCTCAAAAGTTGTCTTATGGCTTTTTCTCAAGCCTCTATTGTGTACCCCTAAATGAACTTTGTGGCAAGGGGTTGGAGAATGAGAAATTGGTGTTAAATTATTACCCCTCTTCTTCTTTCTCTTACAACATACAAGCAATACAAGTTAGATAATTTCCAAGCAATTCAACTCAAACAACTTCAATTTGAAAATTCAAAATTTTTTACGGTTGGGTTACACATATAGAACCCAACCGTAAATAATAAACATCACCTACACAGGAGAATTTACGGTTGGGTTTTCCAATCGAACCCAACCGTAAATAATCCTCAACAAAATATTTTAACTAACCAGAAGTATTTACGGTTGGGTTTTCCAATCGAACCCAACCGTAAATAATCCTCAATTTTTTTTTGACTAACTATAATTATTTACGGTTGGGTTTACCAATCGAACCCAACCGTAAAATTCATAAAAAAATTTAGTCCAATTTTTTTTACGGTTGGGTTCAGAATCGAACCCAACTGTAAAATTTCATCTTTTTCTTCTCCTACACTTTCATTTACGGTTGAGTTTTTATAATAACCCAACCGTAAAATATAGAACAAACCAGTTACGGTTGGGTTCGAATGCAACCCAACCGTAAATTCTTCTGTAACCAATTTTTTTGTACAAAAACAACAATCAAATAACAAAATCAATCACTTTTGAGTTCTAAAAATAACATGAGTTTCGTTCAATACCTCATATAAACCATTTTTTGTGATTGGGGAGTTTGATTTCCTTCACCACCGATTTGTTCTTCAATCTCTTGATTAGGTTGAAAAGTTTGATTTTGGTTGGCATCACTACTACCTTCTACCCCTTTAGTATGATTCTTCATCACGGATTTTTGAGTTTAATCGACGAAGAATTTTCCAAATCGACGATTAATGACGAGGAATTTCGATGGAGAAAAAAATTGAAAATGGGTTACGGTTGGGTTTTGAGAAAGTTTGATATGAAATAAAAATTGAAAATGATTTGTTTTGTTTAGGTTTTAATTGATGGAAGGGTAATATGGACATTTTACATAGCTCCCTAGGACACCCCTTTTGGGTCACCCTACCTCCAATTGGAGCCCCTCTACAAATGTGGGAGCCCCTATATGAGGTTACCAAATTTAGGTGCACTTATTTGTTTTGTTTTTGTTTTTACCTGACAAACTAAATAAAGAGATAGAAGCCCACCATCAGTATTTACCTATATAAATATGTGTTAATCAGTTGATGAAGCCCACTAGCAACTGATGTGCGTTAATTGATTGAAAAAATTGAGTTTCTCACCACCAGTCGATAAATTATTAAAACTTAGAAGACAAGTGTTCACTATCCATGTGGTTCATTTTAAAAATTTGCCGCGTGTCTTGGAAATCCTTGATATTCCAGCCTTACCTAAAAAAGAATTATGAATCTTGTTTTTAGGTTCCATCGTGATGGAACGATTAGTTTTACATTTTTTTTTAATGTAGTCACGGTTTCTGAATATGATAGGTTTAATATTAACGAATTTCATATTGAATTTGATTTGGATGTAGATCGTCGATTTATGGTGTTGTCCACCCACTGTAGGTGACATTGACCCGGTACAATTAAGTATTGGGTGTAAACGAAGTGTATTAATTCTAAAACAAAAGAGCCAATAGAAGAGTGAGTTTCTTTAACCCCCTAAATACTTGGACCAATCAAATTATGCCAAGTGTCCTCAACAAAACTCTTGTTTCACAAAAGCCACAAAAACCTTATTTCAGTCAATAGAAAACAAGGGTTTCCTTACCGTATAATGTGGGAACTTTATTTGTCTAGGACTTTAAGTCTTTAGATGTCAGCATAATATGTTTTTCCAATTTTATCCTTTTTTTCCCTTTGTTCCAGCAAAATAACAATGATTTAACGCTTGCCCTACGTTCTAATTAACCAAAAAAACAATAGAAAAACAAATAACTGTACCTAGTGCACAACATAGGTTGTTTATAAGATGTTTGGATACACATTAAAAAGTTATTTTTTGAAGTTAAAAAACAATTAACAAGTTTGACGATACAATTTCAGAATAATTTTAACAAATAATTTAAAAAATTAATCTGGCTATCGAAACATACTGGTTATGGTATCGAAACATATTATTACCGATGTCATATTAAAAGCAAGAGGGTAAATAAAATGATTAGTTAAAACACCGTCTCTTATAAATATACTGACGGGTATATTATTATTAAAATATTTTCGGTAAAAAATCTAAACATTATTAATTTAAGAGAGAAAAAAGGAAAAAGAGGTTTAAAGTTCTTAAAAAGAGAAAGGATTGTATTAGGTATCATCTGAAGATTGTTGATTGATTTTAGGGGATTGAAAATGAGGAGTTACTAGATAGATCTACTTACTTACTTAAGTTGGTAAGGAAATCTTAGTGAAGTAATAATGGTATCAACATCATCATCAACAACTCAATCAATAATTGGGCTTGTGTTAGTTATTTCTCTGCTATTATTATCCATTGCTGATTGCAAAACCCTTAAAAGAGATGGTAAGTGTTTCAGATCTTTCTCTTTCTATAATCCAATTGAAGAAGATGATTATTTAAGATTTTTTGTTTGTTAGATCTCTGTCCGGCATTTTTATGTTCTTCCCTTTCCATTTAGATTTCA
This sequence comes from Papaver californicum, assembly GCA_023531435.1. NCBI lineage: Eukaryota > Viridiplantae > Streptophyta > Magnoliopsida > Ranunculales > Papaveraceae > Papaver > Papaver californicum. The sequence continues at coordinate 131,739 of JAJJMC010027604.1, read as the reverse complement.
ATTTTAGGTTTTTGGGTGTTTAGTTGGATCTGACATTTTCATAGTTAATATCACTGAATTTTCTGTTTTCCACTCTAATGAGATATTAAGTAATTTATATTTTGCTTGAATGAAGTGAAAGCCTTAAACGAAATCAAGGCATCACTTGGATGGAGGGTGGTATATGCATGGGTTGGAGATGATCCTTGTGGAGATGGCGATTTACCTCCTTGGTCTGGCGTTACTTGCGCTGTGCAAGGAGATTATAGAGTTGTTACTGAGTTGTAAGTACAATTTTCATCCCGCTTTACATGTTTCATAGTGGTTTAAGGGATTCAATTTTTAATTATTTTGATTGTATTGTTTCCAACTTTGTATGTTTTATGTATGTGTCATTGAGTAGCTGGTTGCTGCCATATGAGTACGATGCCACTAGGTTTAATAACCTGTATCATTGAAATTTGTGGGGGAAAAGCTTGTTCGTGATAATATGCTTTTGTTTTGTAATAGTCAGACTTTGTAAAATGGTTGCAATCTGAACTTATTATGTTTTGGGGTTTATGGAATTTATGATCATGCACGAAAACCACTTGTTTTCTTCTTAAGCATGACTTTTATGTGACTCTAATGGATTGATGTTTGTGGATTCTTTGTCAACCACTGATCAAATTTGGACTTATCGTATTCAACCTACAATACTTATCATTTTCTTGCACCTCATTTGCAGGGAAGTTTATGCAGTATCAATTGTTGGGCCTTTCCCCACAGCTGTAACCAATCTGTTGGATCTGACAAGACTGTAAGTGCCTTACTTTTGTAGGTCTTTTCCTTTTCTCTCTTATATCTTTCTTAATCGCCTTTAAGATAGTATAGCATGTGAATTGATGCTTAAATTTTGATTCCATCAGTATTGTAGGGGTGATTTATAAGAATTGCTTTTGAGTTTAAGGGTATCAACCGAAAGAAAATGATTTTTTGTTTTTTAATAAACTGGAAATTTACTAAAGACTAAGATGAGCAGATAACATCATCCCTTCCTAAAAGATTTAGTGGCGTACACTTTACATGGCTGTTTTGAGACCTGCAATCTATGTATCTAGATCTTGTTTTTCTTGCATAATTAGCTAGTCTATCAGCACTGGATATATAATTCCTATCTACACTTGTGACTTTACCAGAATCAAAAACCAAAAACAACTTCTTAATGTCTTCTAAGAGGACTCTTAATCACCATGCTAAGTTTTGTTGTTGTCCATCCATGAAGTTCACAATATTTTTGCTGTCACAAAAAAGCACGATGATTTCTTTCGCTTGTGCCCATTTTCCCACCAGCTGTAGTGCAAGTGCTTCAGCTAGTTCTGGCTCTGTTATGCAACCTGAATCCATCTGTATGTCAACAATGCTAGCATTTTTGAACTATATTAATCCAGTCCCATAAGTGTTTGTTTCCTTCTTAAGGGAGGGATCAATATGAAAGAAAATGGTAAAGTTGCATGTTTTGCTTTTCGTACCTAGCATATAAATCATCACACATGTAACTTGACACTGGCTATGTTTATGCAAATGAACCAGAACGGTAACTGAATTGCTTAGTATATCAGTGACCCACGTATTCAGCTGAGCATTGTCTGCATTAATCTCCTCCAAACAACAATTGGATTATCTTGTATCAACTGCTAGGAGTTTTTGGTAAAATGTCATCTGCAGGAAATTATCTAATATTCCACTGTTTAATTTGATAGGGATCTCCATAACAACAAGTTGACTGGGCCAATCCCTCCTCAAATTGGACGGCTTAGACATCTTCAAATATTGTATGTTCCTGTTAATCTTATTCATGTTTCTTTCAAATGCGCTACATGTTGGTTTGCTCATCTTTCTCCGTGAACATTTTTGCATCTCTAATGCCTTTTTGTCTCATCAGAAACTTAAGATGGAATAAGCTACAAGATGCCATTCCTCCAGAAATTGGTGAACTGAAGAGACTGACACATCTGTAAGTAGTTCTATCTGTGATTCTGTATCTAATAACAAGTGTCTCTTCGTTGTTATTCTTCTCTTACATTTTAATGATTTTTTTTTGGTAATCCTGCAGGCACCTAAGCTTTAATGGTTTCAAAGGGGAGATTCCAAAGGAGCTAGCATATCTACCTGAGCTTCGTTATCTCTATCTCCATGAAAATCGCTTTGTTGGCAGGATTCCTGCAGAATTGGGAACTCTTCCAAACCTGAGACACATGTAATTTTTCTACACCTTTTTCATACCCTCTTTTAGTTTTTTTTACTTATTATTATTTTTGTTTTCAGTTTCTTGAATAATAGTAGATGTGCCTTTTCATTTTCTAATCCATAATCACCACATGTGCTCAGGGATGTCGGTAATAATCATTTGGTGGGCACCATAAGAGAGCTCATTCGTATAGAAGGAAGTTTTCCTGCCTTGCGCAACCTGTAATGAACTCGACTCCTTGTATAATATATGCTATAAAAGTTAATTGAGTTTCTTGCAATTTATAAACTACTAGGTGTTGATGAAATCTCTGTTCAATCATGTCATTGTAGATACCTAAATAATAACTTCTTCACGGGAGGAATACCTGCACAGCTCGCTAACTTGACAAATCTGGAAATTTTGTGAGTACTGCTAGACTAGTTCAGTTGAAATGTTTTTTGGCGCATCAAATGCAGCTTGATTGCTATTACAGGTTCTGAATCGATCTTATTTATTTTCTTGATAGGTACTTATCGTATAATAAGATGTCCGGGACTATTCCAGCAGGCCTTGCCCATATTCCTAGATTGACTTACTTGTGAGTCTTTTTCTACATGGCTCTAAATTTAAATTCTCAGATCAATGCATATTTGTTTTCTTTAATTTACTCGATCCTTCGTCATGGTTTTTTCAGGTATCTGGACCATAATCAGTTTACTGGGAGGATTCCCGATGCGTTCTACAAACATTCTCTGTTGAAAGAAATGTGAGTAATTTTCTCATTGTTTAAATCGAGGCTGACATGCCCTGACCTTGCTATATTGAATAATATTGACTTCCAACGTCTCATTTCTGTATTTTAGGTACATTGAAGGAAATGGTTTCCGACCAGGAGTTAACCCGATAGGTCTCCACAATGTACTCGAAGTTTCTGACACGGATTTCTTGTTTTGATCTGGAAAAGCTATTTTATTCTTTATTTTTGTAGGCGGTAAGCTATAAAAACACTTTAGGATAATTTTGCTTCTTAGCGAAAATTATATTTCCACTGTATGTTACCTCGCTGAAGAAGTTCAGCATATAATAGTATGTTCGTTTATGATGTGGAACTGAGGTTGATACTACTTCAATTGTATAGCGGTTCAGAATTTACGATTAAATCTTTTCGGGCCAGTAACTGATGTGATATTATGGGATATTGTGTTAAGTGAAGTAATGTCTTGAAGATGGTAAAGCTACGACTTAATCTGCATGCTCAATCACCAGGGCAGAGCAAATTTTTATTTTCCTAACGATGTAATGTATGTGTTATAAATGTACTTCGGTTCACTATAAATAGAGGTTTAAATCTTTTCACAAGAAGTTCCGTAAAAGAAAGTGAGCTACAGAAAAAGATCGTGTGGTCATAGGAATCGAAAAGTAAGTAACAATCTTATTTTCTCTCCGATCTCGTCATCTCGATGGACACTGCTCTCAGGTTACTGGCTTCCCAAGAGCAGTTGTAGTCGTAGAGGGAAGAAGTGGTGAAGAAGGTGAACACAGGGGCTGTAAAGGAAACCAATGAATAAACAGACTAAAAATGGCCCAAATATTTTGTTCCTGCCAAAAGCAGCACATGGAGAGAAGATTGGGGCGACATATTTTGTTCCTGCCAAATGCAATATGAATGTCGAGCTTGGTAGTGCGAGCTTGTAACCCAAGCGGGGACATCAAGCTTGGATTCACTGGATTGCGAGTTGATGTATCCTAGTGTAGGCCTGGGTTGTGGGCAAGATAGTTAATATCGGATTTCGGTAAATATCGATCGGGACCGATATCGTTGGAATATGAGTCTATATTGACATCTCGGATAAACACCGAAATCGATATTATCAACGGTATTTCGGCCATCTCGAGATTGACTATATTGGTTGTGGGATCCACATCTCGGATAAACACCAAAATCGATATTATCAACGGTATCTCGGCCATCTCGAGATTGACTACATTCGTTGTGGGATCACTAAAGTGGAGGGCACCGTGTCAGGCTGGCTTCACAGAGCAGCGAACACTTCCCTCACTTGACAGTGGAAGGATTACGAGTTGATGTGTCCTGGTTCCAACTCAGCCTGGTGATCTGACTCGGTTGAACAATGTATTGACTCACCCGTTCCAAACGTAGGTATGTAAAAGAAGAAGATTGGGGCGACATGTTTTTGATGTATGTAAAAATGCCTTAAAACAGGAATTTGAATTTTATAAGCAAATGTATGGATAATATACAAGAACCATAAATCTCATGGTTGGGATTGAGATTGATAGATGATAATAATACATATATTTTACAAACTATTGACAATCGACAGGTTCTTTAGAGAACAGATCAAAATTCCTTTAGGAAAAAAAATCAAAAGAATCTGCAAGAAACTAAGAATCTAAAAGCCTTTTCCTTTACAAAATAATATTGGCCCGTAGGCCAGTTCATAACTTGATACCTTTTTAAAACATATGTCAATTGTCCACTAATCTTAGACCAAGTACCTGCAACTTCTTCGAAAGAAATTCCACCAAGAAACCTGATTGTGTTAAGTATTTCACATATATATCAACTGTGCTTCCTAAGTGTATCGGACTCTGCCTCCTAAACACCTGCAGAAGATACCTTTTCAGAATTTCTCTACAAAAATCATCAAAACTGCTTAATATTGACAAAATCAAACCGATATCCCAAATATTTACACAACCAAAACATTAGAGACATTGAATCAAGACAAATAAGCTTCAAAATACAACATGAACATTCAAGAAGCATCCGTACACACATACGATATAGGTTTGTATTATCAAACTTTCTTAGCCCACATGTACTTAAATTAAAAATAGGAAAAGCTCTCTCTTTAAGTTCAACTGATGAGTTCGAAGAGACGCAATTTATGTCTGAGGGGTAATTTTGCAGACTGAATTTACCTTTTGATTTAGGCCTTGACCATGTGTAACTTCATAAAATTTGTGCGTCAGCATCTCTTCTTCTACCTTAAACAAACAAAAGTAATGTAGAAGTAAGGAATAAGAAAAGGCAATAAAATCGATACTAGTAAGGAAATTAACCAGCGGGGAGCTGAAAGATGTATACTAGGGCATAACAACTATGACCATTAAGAAATCTCAAAACAACCTGGAGTCTATGCAACTCATGTGACATTGATCTGTAGGCTTCCATTAGGACTCCACTTTGCTTCTCCAAGTGCCTGCACAAAAGTTACATTTAGACCTAAACCAGGTTTAAAACATACAACAAAGAGATGATGTGAAAAGAAAGTAAAAGTGGAGCTCACTTCAACATCTCCGCCGAGTACTTCCCCTGCATTTCTGGATTCGAAATACTAAACTCCTATAGTGTAGGAAATCTGACCAAGAAGCTGTGTAAACAATAAAAATCTCACCACATAACAATACCATCATCGCTACTTCTGAATAGGTTTAAAAACTAAAGTGAATTATCCAAATCTAGCAGCAGGGCTAAAGTAACTCAACTTCCTTAAAACAGTTGCTCTTTCAAAAGATTATAGATAACAGATTAGAGTACTCACAAGGATAAACCCAACCCTTATTGAAAGAAGTCTAATTTTGACCCTAAAAACTCAAAAGACTTTAAAAACAGAGATAAAGCCCGAACTACATTCCAACATTTGATTAGTATACTTATGTATCTATCTGTAATTAATTAGACTGCTATAACAAGGTTTAATTTTTCTACATAAGATAATCACAAGATAAACCCTATGATTATTTCATCCTCACAAGAAGAAAGCCTAAAGAGGAAGAGAATAGAGTCTTCTACTGTATAAAATCTTTCCTTGACAAATAGATGTCGGTTTACTATTCATAAGACTAGATTTTTGTCTAAATTTTCAGTTTCTTCTAACAGCAAAAAGACTTAAAAAAGTAGCTTAATGTTGGAATCCTAAACATAAAAAACTTGAAACATGAAAGTGAACACAATCACAATAGAGAAATCGCAAGAGTTTGGATAATCTCATTTCTCATATAAATTATCAGAAAGTAACTCAAGGCAAGAACTACTACTAGTGATCATTCATGTCAAATGTCAAACCAATTAGAAGAAACTATGAGCATATAATCCTCAAGCAAAATAAGCAGAGCACGCAATGATCATAAGAGAGATACCGTGGTAAAGCTGCTGCTCTGCAATTCTCTTCCTGTGTTTCGAGTGTAACAATGATCTTCTAACTGCTAGGTTAGGTACCTAGCTAACCTAATGGACAAACAGTTTGAAATATTATTAACTACGGGCGGAACAGATCATAGTGATCAATGAACAATTAAAAACCCTAGAACAAAAGATCATATAGAAAATTATTCACAGCTGAAAAATCATCATCGTTGATTGTTAAACAACAAAAGAGAAGACCGGAATTAAGGAAAGATAAAAGACAGTTATCAAAATCACAGATGAATTTCAGAAAAAAAATAAATCTGATGAATCAACGAGTTAAACTAAGGGGGAGGGGAATTTGAGGGTGAAATTTGTGCTCCAAACTACATTAGAAACAAAATCGAAGTAAGATTTTTTTTTTTAATGATAGATGATTTTGTTATAAGTTCTCATAGTAATTCCAAAATCATCACACTTACATATATAAATTCATGCATTAGAAAGTAAGTAGATGTAGCAATTGGAGTGTAACATATAATATGAACTATCAATTGAAACATAAGAAGAAGAAGAAGAAACCTTAGCTTACCTTGAAAGAAAGAGCTTTGATAAATATATAGAGGAGAGGTGGTTTTTGCTCCAACTGATTGAAACAAAAAACAAACATTCAACATGAGCAGAAGGGTTCATTGAAAGTGAGAAGAAGGGTCTGATTTTCCCTCTCCTGGCTGCAACGCCTGAACTGAAGTTGTATTATTCAAATTTTATGGAGTTAATCTTGTCATCCCAATTA
>JAJJMC010027604.1:111221-124589 GCA_023531435.1 Papaver californicum | reverse complement strand
AGTTGTATTATTCAAATTTTATGGAGTTAATCTTGTCATCCCAATTACCTCTTTTACTTGCTTGCTTATCTGGGAATAAATAGTCCCACATAGGCCAGACAGTAAAGAACAGAAAGAAAACAACACTATAAGATGAGCTTGAAATTGTACTGGGAATTATACTTACCTGGACGGGGTCTATGGTTGATCACGAAGGATCATGGCCTAGGTTAGGGACTTCCATTGCACTTTGGAAGGGCGCTCGCCTAAGATCTCCCCACTGAGGGAGAGTCTACGTCGTAATTTGTTTCTGAGGGGGTACGCGTCCGCGCGGCCCCTGCCAATTTTGCAAGCCTTAAGTATTTCGAGTTCTGCTGTAACAAGAATTCTGGTGATTCTCTTTTCTTTTTTATAATTTGTTCCTGAGGGAGTACTGCTGAACTTCATGTTCTCTGGTTTATCATCACTATTGAGCAGCACCACGAGGATGTTGCAGCAGCAAGAAGTTTAAAAATGTGCAGCTAGTGGTTCTTAAAATAAGAAGTCTACATATCAACCAAGCTATGTGATATTCCCTGTTTCTAAAGCCTTTTCTTTTCAGATAGCTGCTAATTCTTGTTGCCAGATTTTTAATTATTTTTCCTCTATGTCGATCCTCAACCAAGTTCACTACTATGGGTAAAAGTTAGTTACTAGTAGTAGACTTGAACTTGCTTCTTGTTCATTCAGCTGTTGAGAATAGGAAGGAACTTAGCTAAGCCAAAATCACCCGCGCGTGAGCTATTAAATCATCATCAGTAAGGACATTGCTTGGCTTCAGATCACAATGAACAAGGGGAGATTCACAATCATGGTGAAGATAATTTAGTGCACAAGCAACGTCAACTGCAATCCTCAACCTTCTTTTCAGGTCCAAATTCTTTACTGGAAGTTGATCGTTGTTGTTTGTGTCACTTATGGTCGGTGCAACCAATTCTCTAAACCCCCATTATCCATGAACTCGAAAACTAGAGCTTCTAAATCATTACCTTGAAAATCAGTACTCACGAGTAAATTTCTGTGCTTAACTAATCTGAGTGGCGTTACATTCAGCCATGAAACTTCTGGCTGCACCTCTTCGCTGAAGGTGTAGTAACTTAACTGCAACCAGTCTTGAATCAAGACTTAACCTGAAAAGATTTTAAATCACAGCATTGTTTTTCTTAGACTTGGAAAAATGTTACTTTAAAGTATTGTCGGGCTTTACCCTTGACTAGAGGGAGCCCTTCAAGAAATTCTCGACGGCCTTAGGAGATCCAAGGCCGAGGAGGGGGTTTTGAAATAGTTTTCAACCAGCAATTGACGCGCCTCAGTTATTACCTCATTAGCTGCGTCATTGCCCCAAGCGCAAAGATGTCTGAAAAAACAAAAGATCAACTACATTTTATAGTACCTTCATTTACATATCTGACTCTAATTTGAACGGTGTGGCCAAATGACGACGGAAATGAGCAAAAAAGCATTGTGGTATCAGGGCACCTACTGTTAACATTATGTCATTATGGCAGTATATGGTACACATTAACAATCGATCCAAAGGGATCGCTTAACTATTACATTACTTTCAGGAACCTCCTTATGGTACCACCCCTGCACAATTCCGGAACCTCACTAAGAACCAATCACTTGCAAAAACCCACCAGTTCCCACTTAAAATCTCAATATTTTTTCAAATGGTGTGACTGATTCGAACGGAACTGTAACAATTCTACGAACAGTGTGGTCATGTCTCAACAGTTTTGACTACCTCTGTCGAGAATACAACAGGTGTGAAAGTCATGGTACCAAATTAGCTCAGGTTCATTTACACCAAGCATGACTAGTAATGGAAGTCTTGTGTTTGGTTCTATAACTTGGAGCAATGGTAGATACAATATGTAAGCAGTCCCATTGGATTAAATGTGATTTCAGTCTATTAAGTAGCTAGATTTTTATGACCTATTCCAAATGTAATACATCCAATTTGTCTTGATATTTAAGTGACCATTTGAAACAACATCACAAACACCTCATTTTGAGATGCGGCTCCGAAAGGTTAACAAAATTGAATTTGAGAATTGTTGGGTTCCTCTAAGAAAAGAGAAACCCTCCAAAAAGAGGCGTAGGCCGCTTATAAACGGCAAGTTCTTTAGTAAAAGGCGAAAGAATAGTTTGCTTTGTGCTTACGGCACAGCTGCGTGAATCAATTAACTGAGTGAAGTGGTAGTTTTATACAAAGCGCTTAGAGTAGAGTTTTGTGGACTAATACTTTTTCATTTCAAGTCTCAACTGAGACTTACAGTCACTAAATCCTTCAAGCCCTGCTTTAAACTCAATCTTAATTCAATAAACAAGTGCCTAGCCCGCACCGGGATATAACGTATCCTACTTCATCGGATGAATGAACTAAAACTTTTTCTCCGCATAGGAAGATTTCTCGGTTGTTTGGTTCGTTTACTTTCGATTTGTTTCCTTGTGCTAAATTGGAATCCTAAGTACAACTTCAAAGGTGTGGGAGGAATGATTCATACATACGAAGTCAACATAAATTGCCATTGAGATGTTAACTAGTCATGTTTATGAGAGCACAAGATTCGAATGCTGAGTGAAAGAACGGAAACTAGAATCCAAAATGTTCAGATTTCATACATTTTAAGTGCGGACACAAGTTTGGGATGTGGTGCCTAACCTTAGAGCACCCACAGTCATGCGGTGATCAAAAAGCAAAACCAAAGAGTAAAAACCAATTATTTTTTGTTATAGTCTGTGTGAAACGCAGCGGTGGACGAGTATAATTTGGTCAAGCGTGTTAATAGAATTTACCCCTGAAATTGGACGCATGCGTAGAGAGACGTATAGCGGTTGCATACTGAAGCGTTTGGTTTGGGCGGACGGTTGATCAACGCTCAAAGAGAGATTACACCTGCATAAACGCTTGATGACAGATGTTCCTATAACTGTACGCCTAAATGACAGACGTGTGTAGATATATGGTGGGGTGTACGATAATTCGAACGCCTGATATAAGGGATCACACGTACAACTGTTTCGTGTGTGGAAAGGACCGGGCGTCATCTTACATATACACCTGATAACAAACGTTTTGTGCATCTGTTTTCGATTCATCGCAATTATATTATAAATTGCTAACAATTTAATACATCATTATAGATCTTTCAGTCAATTTATCCTTACCGTAAGGTAATGAAACACAAATATAAGAAAAAAAATTAAAGATTCATCACTGGCGGCATACCTTCCCTAGTCATTGTTACCTCAAAAATTTCATTTCTTTTAGTTTCTTGTCATTCTTAAACTATTTCTTCATCAATAATTGTAGATATATTCATTATTCAATTTGGAAGTGGGTGGATGCAGGTATCTTAACAATCCATGGAATTAGTGAGCTTAGTTAAACATTCAAATGCAAGAGCTTAGTTACTATTGAATATACTTGGAAGCCTCCAAGATGCAAGAACTGTTCTACTTTTGGACATTCAAATGCTAAATGCCCTAAGACAAGTAAAATGGTATGGGCACCAAAAGTGAAGAAGATGGTTGAGAAAAGTACAAAGATAATGGAAGGAAATCTTAACCTTGTGAAACATGCAGCTGGTGTTGAAGGGTCTGGAATTGTTGAGAACATTATCCAGGAATTGGTTCCACAGAGTATGATTGAAAATGCAAGTGCTCAAGGAAATGAGCTAATAGAGGTCGTCATTAATGACTCTAGTACAAGGGATAAGGCATCATCAAGCGAGTGGACAACTTACACTAAAAAGAAAAAGAATTCTAGTCGGAAAAAGAATGCTTGTGTGCAGGTACCAACTTGTATACTTAATCCTTATTATGGCCCAGATTTTGAGGAAAGTCAAGAAGACAAAGAGGAATAGAGGATGATTTGAGAGAAGAAGAGGTTCTTGGTGAGTGGATTTCTTTTAAAAGAAAGAAAGGCGCAGGAAAAAAGAAAACAAGAAAGCAATTACAGAATCCTGAGATCCCCCCTGGTTTCGAATCCCACAACAAGTTTCATGATCTAGAAGAAGAAGAAGAAGAAGGAAAAAAAAAGAAGAAGAAGAAGAAGAAGAAGAAGGGGAGATAGCCACATCCCAGTTAGTTTCGAAAAATTCAAAAGTAAGCAACACAAAGCCGTCCTCGTCCAAGCAAATTGCAGGAATTGGTATGAAATTGACCCTTCCATGCATAAAAAAGAAAAAACCTCCGAAATCTAAAGTTCCTATTAAAGTATCGGCTGATAACCTCGTCGAGCTTGGTACTCTATGGGGCTTAGAATTTCCATCTAAAAAGACTAAGCGTGAAGAAATGTTAAGTGATCTCGTGAAAAACCATGAAGAGTTAATTATAGAAGAGATTGACGAGTCAACTAACTGAAAATAGGCATTTGTCTCATTGCGGTATATAAGTTGCCTTCGGATGCCTCTTCTCTTTAGTTTTTGAATTTAATGTTGCTTTGTTTTTGTTGGCTTTTTGCCTCTTGTTGGTTGTATCCGCCCGCACACGGCTTGTGTGCCTTTTAATCTATTCTCTTTGATCGATCAAAAAAAAAAGTTAAACATCATGTATCTAACTGTTGGGAACATCAGCCTCCAAGCTTCCTAGTTGGCCACTTAACTTTTGTAAATATTCTAGTTATATAAAGTCAGCTGATGGTTAGCGGGTTGATATAAGTATCTTAACATTCCATGGAGTTAGTGGGCGTACGTTTACACATACGCCCAAGACAGACGTGACTATGGTTAACGCCCAAGATAGGTGGATGCTTCATCAACGTCAAAGATAGGCGGACATTTCGTCAACGTCTCAAGACAAGCGTTCGGATAAGTTAACGTCCGGTGGGGCATGTTCTTATATTAACGCCTACTACATGCGTGATCTTGAGTTGCGCTTGATCATGAGACGTCCTCCACGGCAATGTCTGTCACGAGACGTACTGCTAACTTAACGCTTAATGGGAACATACTGCTAGGTGAGCGCTCCATCAAAATTGGGTTTGGTCTAGTTTTCGGATCAGATTTGGTCCCAAACAGTAAAAGACTCGACTATAACTAAATTTGCTCGCCCCACTGTGATTGGTTTTAGATCGATCAAAGAATAAATTTGGGTTTACTCCGTCTTTTACTCGTCCCCTTATACACGCTCTTAAGAGTCTAAAAAAAACTCTTATACACACACAACATAAGAAATAACCGAGTTGTCAACATAATAGACTAAGACTAAATAAGCCACCAGATCCACATGGCAAGCAAGCTGAGACGTAGAATTTTCTTTTAGTTTTGGTAGGGGTTCGCCAGGCCTCTGCAGTAGTGCAACACAAAGGCAACTCATGAAAACCCCAAGAAAAAAAACTAATTTAATATCGTGTGAGCCGATGGCTCACATATCAGATACTCCTTTCATTTCAGAAAAAGAGTTACTATCATTTTTTTCATTTTAGCCTAAAAATAGGTTAAAATGAAAAAGTAATAGTAACCCTTTTTCTAAAACAGATGTAATATTAAACTGATAAGAACAGATACTACACTTGATCTTAGCTAAAAGGCCGAGAAAGGTATGCTTATTCCGGTATCCAGCTTCTCTTTTTATAGTTTCTTGTTTCCATCCCTCTGCTTTAACTAGTCTACGTGGGACTAAATCATATTTCACCCTGCCTGGAGCAACGGTAGACACAATGTAAGCAGTCCCATTGGATTAAATGTGATTTCAGTCTAGTGAGTTGCTACATTTTTATGACCTACTCCACCAAACGTATCAGTATTGCATTCAATTTCTCTTGATATTTAAGTGACCATTTGAAACAAATACATCATTTTGAGATGTAGCTCCCAAAGGCTAGCTTATTGACAGCAAAAAGCCTGACGAAAAAAATGGATTTGAGAATTGTTGGTAGCCTTCAGGAATAGAGCTTGCTTGAGAACTATAAGCTTGCACAGATTTTTGATCTCAGAATTCAATTTCATCAGCTATTGGGAAGAACTTGATGCAGTAATAATCTCCTTTTACAGTACTGTCAAACATAATCGAGTTTCTAGTCTTCCGGATGCTCCATAATAGACTAGCTAGCACCCAGTTCAAGAGTCTGATCTCCACCCTTCATGATTAACCATATATGAATCAAGACAGTGGTAGTGCGTTGAGGTTCATTTCCAGTTCTAAAGAAACAGATTGGAGGCAAACATCACAACATTAATAACTTTGCAATGTATGGATGAATAAATAGTTGATGGCCTCAAGCTCTTCATGACACGTACGTATTGCAGATTGGATAACTCTAGATCTTTTTAGATTTCTAGACCTCAGGGAAGAACCATCGTGACAAGCGTTTAACTAAAATTTTCTTGCTTCACCTAATTTAAATTTATTGACAGAGGAATCCAAACAAAAATCTATTCGAGTTTGCTCATAAGCAATGACAGTGACACCTCTGATACACAAGGAAATCAGTACACTCCATCTACGCTTTAATAAGATCAAGCTAAGAATACTTTGTTTCCAGCTTTGATCTCTAATTCTGATCCAATACGCCTGACCGGTTTCCTGAAGATACCACTAACTGAATGAGAAAATGCTGGAACTCAACTTGACAAATTTTGATTTTGTAAGATTGGCAGGGGCCGCGCGGACGCGTACCCCCTTAGGAACAAATTATGACGTAGACTCTCCCTCAGTGGGGAGATCTTAGGCGAGCGCCCTTCCAAAGTGCAATGGATGTCACTAACCTAGGCCATGATCCTTCATGATCAACCATAGACCCCGTCCAGGTAAGTATGGTATTCAGTTGCATTTCAACCTCCTCTTATAGGGTTGTTTTCTTTCTGTTCTTTCCTGCATGACCAATGTGGGACTAACATTACCTGAACCTGCAGTTCTCTGGCTGCAAAATCCAGCATGCCTCCCAAGACCAAGAGCCTCCTCCTGAATACAGGTAATGACTCATTCACGTCTTCCAACCGAAAAGAAGAAGGAACTAAGGCAATGATTGACCAAAGAATGAAGAAATTACTTTCCCAGCGCAATTAATATTAGAAAGAAGTGCAAATGAAATAAACGAATATGATAGTCAACCATTTATATGAAAAAGAGAGTTATCAGGTACATCTCTGTACAATAGAACCCTGATTATTATTTTTAAACAGGAAGAACAATCTCACATCTTGGTTTCGTACTTTAGAGATCTCCCACTGAAGAAAAACAGTTCATACCTCCTACTACTAGCACGACTGAGTATCGTTACTGGTAATGACCTACATGAATTGTCAAAATCAGACAAAATTTATAAAGAGAATGTATATGGCAGATGAACATCAAATATCTGCTATCACTGTCCAATGGTTCTATATGGACCGTGTAGTTAGACTACATAAAAACTGCCCTCTTACATGGAGGTTGGTTCCGCCCACATGGGATTAGCAGGGGACCACTTTTGAACCCATCATTTAAAAATATGTGAGGACGATTTTTGTGTAGTCTACCTCCACGGTCCGTTAAGAACTTTTGATCACTGTCAAGGTTGCATATCCTTTACCGGTCCCACGCGTAGCAGGTTTCATCAAATTTCTTCATTTAATCCATTTCTTGCTTCATGAAAATTTAGTCCCGTCTATATGAAAATTTCATGCTCCATCATCTTGAACATATCTTAAGATATTTTTACCTTCTACGGTATATTATAAGAAAGAGTAACCAAGAGAATTAGGGTGAGCAGGGATGCGTACCAAGGAAAGCTTGCGGGCAATATTCAATACTGTATGGCACTTTGAAAAATCAAGCCAGAAGCAGTTCAAATACATTAGGTCCTATATACGAACACATAATTGCAATTTTTTAAATGAAAATAATGATCAGGTTGGGTGATGTTTCTATATGGACTCATCTCATACCAAGCCATTTTTAGACCATGAAATAGATCAACAACAAGACAATCAGAAAAAAAAATTGAAGTCATTACTTAAAGCTTCAAAGGATCCTAAGATTCCATCCCTTAAATTTTATAGTCCCACATTGGTCAGTTAGCAGGATTTTTTTTTGTTTAAACAACACCAGGAACATATAATTTATCGAGCAATGATATAATAAACACGATGTGGAAAGGGTTCCCATTATTTTTCAGAATCTTCTGAAGAAAACGTGACCTGTTCTAACTCCAAAGAATCCAGCATTCTGCATATTGGTCTAAAACAATAACGTATCATTTGGAAAAAATTTGCAGCATGGAGGACAAATTTCTTTCTATAGCTTACACAATGAAAGGATTTTATACTGGAAAATCTCATTATTCTAGCGACTAGAAGCCAGCATTCTGCTCATGAATTTTATTAACACAAAAGAGATGTTTAGCTGCAGTATATTGAACTTAACTGGTCACTGACTCCAGTTCAAGAATTTTGTCAAGACTTGGCATTTAACGCTCTAGCCTTCCTCTAGTTATCTATATGCTGCCATGTTCATTTGAATAAACTAGAACTTGTTCATCGTTGCAGTCAGAATATATCTTTGCAACGAACATTGAAGTTTGTAAAGCTACAACCAACCATATTTTTGTGGGCTAATAATTGCAGTTCTTCTACGAAAATGAGCAGATGACTACTGATCTTATAAAGGTGAAGAGGAAAACCAAGTTTGAATCAACAGAATTAGCTAAAGAAATTAAATTAGAATATGTTATTCTTAGACATTGAAAAATGTTAGTTTAAAGTATTGTAGGGCTCTACCCTTGATTAGAGGGAGCCCATCCAGAAATTCTCGACGGCCTTAGGAGACCCAAGGCCGAGGAGGGGGTTTGGAAATAGTTTTCAACCAGCAATTGACGCGCCTCGGTTATTACCTCATTAGCTGCGTCATTGCCCCAAGCGCAAAGATAACTATTAATCATCGGATCAACTGCTTTTTATAGCACCTTCATTTACATCCCTGAACCTGATTTGAACGGTGTGGGACTAAATGACGACGGAAATGAGCAAAAAAGCACTGTGATAATGAAAATGCAAGGAACCTGGTTGGTGTTAGCAAAGAATGTTGGGATACCCTGCAATGCATTTTCCCAAATATATAAGAAGGTGTTGCAGAGTCTCACTTCCAAGTGTACATGATAGTAGATATCTTTAATGGTTTGTACTACAGCAGTATATTCAAGCAATGCCAAAGAGCAGATGTCTATTAGTGTTAGAAAAATGTATGAACATGAAACAATTTAAGCAAACTCATGCGCAGATAATCCTTACAGGACTCGGAAACAACAGTTTCGCGCTTAGTCGTCTTTTAGCTTTCTGCTCACACCCATTTCATGGAATCCCTGTATACTACTCAACTCAGGTTTTTAATCAGATTCTAAAACCCACGATATGTATTTGTAATACTATGCTGAAAGCCTTCTTACTCAAAGTAGAACTCGATAAAACTTTAGAAATGTATAGTCACATAATGCAAATTGGTCTCCACCCTGATAATTACACTCTTCCTTATGTATTGAAAGCATGTGCTTATTTGCAAAAGTTTCAAGTTGGAGAACAGATTCACGGGGGTGTTTTCAAGTTGGGTTTTGATGGTGACGTATTTGTTGGTAATACGCTGTTACTCATGTATTCGTCTTGCGTCCGGATGGTTGAAGCACGACGTCTGTTCGAAGAAATTCCAGAAAGAACTGCGGTTTCGTGGACAGTTATGATATCTGGGTACTCTAAAAAGGGCGATATTGAGAATGCGCGGTTAATATTTGATGAAGCACCGCTCAAGGATAGAGGAATTTGGGGCTGTATGATTTCGTGTTATGTGCAAAACAATTGTTTCAAGGAGGGGTTGGAAATGTTTCGTTTGATGCAGTTGACGGATATAGACCCTGACGAAGGAATTTTTGTTAGCTTACTTAGTGCTTGTGCTCATTTAGGATCTGCGGATATTGGAATATGGATTCACAAGCATTTGAAGAGAATGCAGTTGCCGATGACTGTTCAGCTTAATACTGCTCTTATAGATATGTATGCAAAATGTGGGAATTTGGGTTTAGCGAAGAATTTGTTTGATGGGATGCAGGAAAGAGATGTGATCTGTTGCAATGTGATGATTTCTGGATTGACAATGAATGGGGATGTGGAGAATGCACTTGCACTATTTGAAGAAATGGAGAAAGATTGTTTCAGACCCAACGACATAACCTTCATCGCCGTATTAACTGCATGTAGCTATTCAGGTATGGCTTATAAAGGACTGCAGATTTTTGATAGCATGAAGATGGTTTACGGAATAGAACCTAAAAGTGAGCATTATGGATGTATCATCAATTTGCTTGGCCGAGCTGGGCTTTTTGAGGAGGCAAAAGAAATTATCCTGAAAATGCCAACTGCATGTAGCCCTTCAGATGAAGCAATGACTTGGAGAGCATTACTGAGTTCTTGTTGTAATCATGGAGAAACCAGTCTCGCAGAGGTTGCTGCTGAGAGACTCGTACAGTTGGAACGTCATTCTGGGGTGTATATTTTACTATCGAATATGTATGCAGATTCTGGTAAGTATGATGATGCCAGGAGAGTAAGGAAGAATATGAAAGAGAGCGGAGTAGGGAAGACACCAGGTTGTAGTTCGATTGAGGTTAATGGGTTTATTCACGAGTTTGTTGCTGGTGAGAAAACACATCCTCAAATGGAAGAGATACATAAAATTCTGGAGAAGATGAATGATCGGTTGGAGTAAAGACTACAGATCAAGCTACTAAAATGAAAGCATCTTAGATTACGGGGTTGGTTAAGGTAATTAGTTGCATGAAAATTGGCCAAGTGGGAAAACCGATTCTACACGGACAATGATACAGTGCAGGCGAGTTGACCTCAATACAGGGGTCAGGGGTATCAGCTAGGGATCCAGTTTGCTTATTGCACTGCTACGGACTTGATCCATTAAGTCGATATGCTTGGTTATAAAATTCCTGTTTTAAGCCATTTTTACATACATCAAAGATGTCAATCCAGTCTTCTTTACCAGCTGATTTTTTATTTTATTTTCACTCCCAATACCAGTCTTTGCTGCTAATTTTGCCACAATCAAAGCTAGCGGAGTTTAAATATCAAACCTATCTGCTGTCCCTTTCGGTTTTGGTGCCTAGTCTCCCGAAAGTCGTGTAATACGCCAATCAACTGCTGCGAAGATGGCATAAATGTAAGTTTACCTTTGTAATATTTATCTGTCACTTGAGGTTGTCCTGTTAAATTGGTTATAGCTGATAGTAGTGAAGTAATATCAGAAGTTGAAATGGGTCTTTCGAAACTGCTTTTTTTGTTCACAGAATTATTGGTTTCTGTTCATTTAGTAAGTGATCTTATGTCCGAGGCTGATGAAAATACCGTCTTGCAGAGTTTCTTAGATATTAAATGGATGTGTAACATGTTATCAATGATGGATCCAACGAGGGTTTTTGTTTTGAGCTGGTTTAATGTTTCTTGTAATTTGATTTCATAATGTGGGGTGTCAACTTGAACTTGCTTCTTGTTCATTCAGCTGTTGATAATAACTGGAGTGAGGAAGGAACTTAGCTGAGCCAAAATCACCCGCACGTGAGCTATTAAATCATCATCAACAAGAACATTGCTTGGCTTCAGATCACAATGAACAAGGACATTGCTTGGCTATAACGGTAAACATAAAAAAAGTTTATGATTACTGAATGAACTAAACACAAAACAGTAAACCTGATAATTAATAAAAACACATCATAAGCCTAAACAGACCCTAATGAAGGTAAATAAAAAGGTAGAAGAAAAAAAGAAAAATATCAAAATTGTGAAAAAAATAAAATAAAGAATTTGTTTACCCGTATACCAATGAAACTTCTCAAAATCTTTAGCAAACCCTAATTTTAGGTGAAGAAAAAGAAGGAAAAAAAAAGTAATCAGTTAATAAAAAGAAAAAAAAGAGAAAAAAAAGAGAGGAAGTAATCAGTTAACCGAATAGTGTCGTAAACCCATGTGAGTAACCATAGAGTTTTTACGGTGACAAAAAAAGTTTGAGCACGTAAAAAAAGAAAACAGAAAAAGAGAAACGTCTGCCACCCATAAATAACACCATGATTTGATCGTGCAATGAATTTTTTTTAATATATTTTTTAATTAATAAAACGTAATTAACTTAAAGTCAGTTTTATCATAAATAAATGAAAATATCCCATCAAATTTAAACAACTATTTTCAACCGTCCATCTTATAGAATGGACTATATATATAAACCATTTAAATGATAGATTTATGGAAGAGAAAAAAACCAAATTTAAATTCCTCTGAAATATAAGTGAAACTGCGGCTGCTGTAATGTGTATATCTCCATCTGGAAAATGTAAATGAAGTTGTACATGTTATACAAGAATTCCTCTAAAATATTAAGACATTTTAAAATTATAAATCCTGCAAATCGACTTCCAGAAATCAAATCTAAAATATATTTAATAATCAACTAAACATTAAACTTAATAATGGGTTCTCAAAAATTACTAACAACTTATTTAATTATGTAAAAAAATCAAAACACTTAGGAAGAATCAAAGTATACCGTGAGAGGTTTCCACTTGCGAAATTGGTGTTAGATGTTAGGTGTTAGACGTAATTATCTCTTCCGTTTATTTCAAATCACTTGCATTTTCTTTGTTTTTTTAGAGGACAAATCATTATGGCATGCAAGCATATTTGATTCTGCATATGTATTCAGGATCAACATCATAAACCATTTTTCCTTGATTGGCAACAAAGCAAACTGAATATTCATGTGAGTTCTTTCAAAACAGAATATTATATCACAACCAAAATGTTTTTGTGGTTATTTCAAAACCTAAATAAGTCAATCTCCAACATTTCGTTATAGGTGACGATATTGATTAAATAATCCAGGTAGTTGTATATTTTTTTGAGAGATTCATGTCATAAGTGTTATGACCTTATTACATAACAAAAAGAAGATTTATCTCTTGTACATTTAGGGTGTTATAATTCATGTGGATAATATACTTTCATCATAATTAATACACAAATGATTTTTACATCTCAAGTGTTTTAGAGTTCAAGTGCTTTAGAGTTCTTCAGTATCGTGGACATATTATATTTTTCATTCCATAGAGCAGACAATAAATCCAATTATAGACTATAATGCAACCAATAACTGGTTAACTAAGGGTCAAATCGAACAAAATTCAGTTGAACAAAGATAACAAACAATCAAATTTGGGTAAGCCTATTGACTGGGCAAATTTGTTGTTGTCACTAAAGTTGACGACTAGGGGTATGACCTTCTTCAAGCATATAGTAAGTTTGTTGTCCTTTAAACTTCCTTAATATATATATATATATATATATATATATATATATATATATATATATA
>JAJJMC010027604.1:30866-111211 GCA_023531435.1 Papaver californicum | reverse complement strand
ATATATATATATATATATATATATATATATATATATATATATATATATATATGTATCTTGCAATTGGTTGCTACTATATGATAGCCGCATTAAAGTGTTTGTACCATTCTCAGTAAATGTGTATACCAGGTTTTCAGCTTTCGTTTATATGAATCGGAATTATATATATGTCCCTGCTCGGTAGATACATTTACTTTTTCTACCATGATTCATATATATATATATATTCTTTCATATGTTTCGGTGTACCAAAATGGGTAGGAGTCAGCACGTCAAACCCTCTTTCTGACGGGGTTCCTTATATGTTTAACCTTGCCATAATTAGCTTATGTTGAGAAATTTCTTTATCCCAACAATTGTGGTATTGTTGTTTAAGAGAATTAAAAATGCCTCTCGACCAATTACTTTAGGTTATACGAAAGATCGTGAATCTCTTCTTATCATACTCCAACTATATTAGTTCATTAATATCATCAATGACAATGAATTAGGAAAGTAAAATAAAAATGATTTTTTTTTTCTAAATCATGACAACTTTTTTTGAGTTTTCTTCCACAAGAGTTGAAGCGTACTCTTAATTACAACATATCATCGTGGAAGTTATTTATCTATTATAGTCTAACAAGTAGATTACATTCTACTGAACGTTCAAGTTTTGGGGGAAGATACCATGAATGTTTCAAAAAATTCATTCAAAGTTTTTCATAGTCTGAAGTCAATATGTCACCTGAAAAACGTAGAAGGTATACCTTCATCTTTTGAGCAGTGCATCGTCATTGGTAGAAGATTTTCTGATGGAATTATAATCTTTATACACACAAATGACTTCCACATCAGATACCCTTTAATGGTGCTTACGTACTTCTAAGTCCAAAAAATCAAATTCGAATCGAGTTGGTTTAGTCTAAATCCGATTAACTATTTGGTCAAAGCCCAGTCCATTGGGTTGATAAGGTCATGGTTAATAAAGAACCCTCATATATGGGCTTATGATTCCAATAGAAGGGCTTTTCTAGGATTGAAGGTGACCAAGTAGTTGGTCAGGGGGTGTCCTTAGACAATAACAAATGTCTAACTTACCCTTATATATAAAAAGTCTAAATTACCCTTCCATCTATTTAACCTAAACAAATAAAAAAAAAACATCTAAATCTAACTCAACCCATTTTAACTCCTTCTCTTCTCAAATAATTGTTTATTCTCTTCTTCCCCTTTCCAAGCTCCTCAACAAGACGCATGGTTTATATGACGTATAATTCAACAAACTCATGTTTTATTTTCTCTTTTAAAACATGGGTATGATTGAAGGCATGGTTTCTCTTTTTTTAGCTTTTCAGACCGATTTACGGTTGGGTTTTTCCTTTCGTAGCCAACCGTAAGACTAATTTACTGCTAGGTGATGATGAACTCCTAACTGTGACTGGGTAAAAATTGGAAAACCCCAAATTTTAACCAGTTACGGTTGGGTTTTGGTGTTCGAACCCAACTGTATTTATAGTTGGGTTTTGGTCAATTACGGTTGGGTTCGATACACCAAAACCCAACTGTAACTGGATAAAATTTGGGTTAAGAGTTCATCATCACCTAACCGTAAATTAGTCTTACGGTTGGATACAAAGGAAAAAACTCAACCGTAAACCGATATGAAAAGCTAAAAAAATCAATCTTTAGCTGGGTGAATCACGATCTTCATCATGAGGTATATAAAATTTGGTTTATCTATCATATAAGGATTCTTCCATCTCAAATTTCTCACTGGAATCACTCAATTTGGTTGGGTGAATCAAAATCTAGGGTTTTCAAAAACAAATCTCTTTTATCCTTCAAATTCCCTTCCCTCCAAAAACAAAACACTAACTCTAATTTTGTATCTTTAACTATAAATCAAAATCATTAATCTAATCTAATAACTAATATTAAGTTAATTAATCTAGTTCAATAATTAACACTAATCAAATGAGGATTATTTAGCCATTATAAAAATATGATGGATAGGATTTTTTGAATTTACTAACTAATGACCTTACTTTATCCTCATATGGAAAGCCCCTCTATAGAACCATGAGCCCCTATATATATATATTCTATTTTATTTTTTTGATACGCGAAAGTCAGACCCAGGCCCCTACCCGAACCCAGCCAGATAACCTAGCCCTACTGTTAAACCCACTCTGCAAAACCCAACTATATAACTACATTGATATGAATACAAACCTTATAGTAGGGATCGAACCCCTGACTTCCTCCTTAATAGAGTTGATGGGAAACCATTGAGCTATAAGCTTGGATCCATAAACCCCTATATGAGGTGCACATATATGGTCCATATATGAAGTATAGGCCCATTAGTAATAAACTCGATGGCCGCGCTAAAACCCTGATGGCGACGCTAAAACCTCACCCTAGAGGCAAGACCTGCAGCTATTTTCGAGTTCACATCTCTTCTTCTTCAATCTTCTCTTCTTCTTCTTCTCTCTGAGTAATAACGAAACTCTAATTTGAGAAAAGGAGATCGTATTTATAAGGTTTTGTTGAAAATCTGAAAATAAAATTTTAATACAAAAATATACAATACATAAAAATACATCATCATTAGATTGGAAACCATCATATGTTATTGCATTAGCTACTAGTATTGATGGTTCTAAAGTGGCCGATGTTGGAATTATAATCCAAACACGTTTAGGATTTAGGTTTGATTTGGTCTAATTGGAAAACAGGTGGGTCCCTATTATTTGGAACTAATGTTGAACGTGTTTTAGGTGTGAGAATAATTCTTATTAATTAGGAGTTAGTAGAATAATGGTTAAAAATTAGGAAGTTAATGTAAGTGGGTTAGTATTTCTGTTTCATGTAAACCCTATTTAAGGCAGACTCTTATTACTGAAAATATGCAGAAAAATTGGTATCAGAGCTGGGGCAGAGAGTTGAGTTGAGGGAGAGTTAAAAAAAACTATTTTTGTTTTGATTTATTTGGTGAGAAAAAAAAATTATGAAGGAAAAGTTGTTAGGAAGAAAATTGATAGAGTTTTTTTTGTTGTTCAAAATATGCAGAAAATTCTAAATTTTTTGTTACAGGTTATTGTTTTGATATTTTGTACCTGAAAAGAAAAAATTGATGGTGTTATGAAGATGATGGAGGTGCAAACATTTAATTTGCATAATATGTTGATTATGAAAGGATGCACATATGCTGATCTGCTAATAATGATGATGACGATGATCATCTTGATGGTGATGATGAAGATGATGATGACAACAATAAATCAAAGATGTTGCTGATTTATGATGATGAAGAAAAATGATGCAATGATGAAGATAATGATGAATTAAACATGTCTGAATTAAGGAAAGATGTTGAAATTATAATCCAAACACGTTTAGATTTAGGTTTGATTTGGTCTAGTTGGAAAACAGGTGGATGAACCTAATATTTAAAACTAATGTTGAACGTGTTTTAGGTGTGAGAATAATTCTATTATTTAGGAGTTAGTAGAATAATGGTTAAAAATTATGAAATTAATGTAAGTGGGTTAGTATTAATGTAAGTAGGTTATTTTATTTTTTATTATTTTTTTATTTTTTTCCACTGAGATTTTTTTATTTTATTTTATTTTCTTCATTACAGGGCATGTTCTAAGTGTTGCATGGAGTTCTGATGCTAAGTCAATATTTCCAGGGAGTAGTGATGGGTATGTTATCTTATTAGTCACGTCTTATTTGGGTTCTATTATTTGTTACTTGTGATAATTGAGAATTTTTTTTATTATTATTTGTATTCGTCGAATTAACATTTTTATATATATGACTTATCACTAAGGTGATTCTACAAATTTGTTAAGTTTCTTACAATTTACCGGCCTTTGCAGTTTTATAAGATGCTGGGATGCCCAGTCTGCTTATGAGGTCTATATGATAACAGTTGGGATGGGAGGATTGCATACTAGATCAGATCTGTGCGTGGAATCACGGTTTTAACTATTTAATCATCTACTTATTTTGTCTGGTTTGAGTTGTAGTTGTTAATCTTCGTCTCTTTTTTTTTCTTTTTTTTTTAGGTCTGGTACTCTGGTTAGTGGAGATAGTTCTGGTAGTGTTCAGTTTTGGGATGGTGAACAAGGAACTCTTTTGCAGGCACATTCTTGCCACAAGGGTGATGTCAATACTTTGGCACCTTCTCCTAGTCATAATAAAGTATTTTCTGATGGTTCTGATGGTCAGGTAATGGTCAACAATCAGTCAATAACTCCAATTTTAGCTATAAATTTGCATCAAGGTGTCTTACTAAGGTCGTTGCTGAAGGGGACTTAAGCGTGCAATCTGAACTCCTGTTTTGCCGGCACGTTTCACATTACCTTTTCTTAGTAATCCCCAGTAGTTTCAAATTTGAAATAATTGCTTAAGCTAAAGGGTAAAGTTAAGTTGATTTCCACAATGTCAGGAAAAAGAAAAAGTTTGATTAAGACTATGCACAGAAATTTAGTGAAACAATCTGAAAATATAGTAGAGATTTGAATATTTTAGAGTTGACTCTTGTGTGGTTCTGACGTGGTTGATGCCGTCGAGCTTATTGTATTTTGTAGTGGTGTAGGCCAATTAAGTGCTTTTTTGATGTTCCATTTGATCATTTAGCATTTTTCCGATGATAATTCGTTTTCTGAAAATCTAGTAGGATTGATAACTTTAGAGTTGACTCCTGTGCAGTTCTGACGTGGTTTATGCCGCCGAGCTTGTTGTATTTCGTCTTTGTTGGCCAATTAAGTGCTTTTTTGATGTGCCACTTGATCATGTAGTATTTTTCTAATGATAATTTGTTTTCTATTATTTTTTTCACTAGTTATCTACAATTCTATATCTGAATCCTAAACTTATAATATTTTAGTTTAAGTGATTTGTGTCTAAAAATCTGTGTTATCGTTTGCTATGCAGGTAATCCAATAGTTCCTCTACAGCAGTGGTGAAGAAGTGGGTCTACGTTGGTTATGTAAGAGCTCGCACTCATGATGTCAGAGCCTTGACGGTAGCAGTTGCTATTGACAGCAAAGGTTTGTTCTACTGATGCTTTGTTTTCTCTTATAATGTGTTGAATAGGGTGAAACTTTGACCTTCTTAATTCTTTAAGATACATCAGTTATGGTGTAGTAATGGACTTCTTTTTTGGTAGAGCCATTACCTGATAAAAAGCTAAAAAGAGAATGTCATCGTCGGGATTCCTATAATTTCTGTTATCGAAAGAGGGCAAATTTGCGAGTCCCCATGCTAATCTCTGCTGGTGATGATACAAAGCTCTTTGCATATTCTGCTCAGGAATTCACCAACTTTGGCCTGCACCTCAGAGAGTGCCCATTCAGTTGGTGCAGAATACACTCACAGATGGTACTTCTATGATACTAGTTCAGAACTCCAAGTCTTTGGATGTTTCACTTGTTCACTCAAAGAGTGGCAAGGGCTCTAAAAGGAGTGCAAGCACTTCGTTGCTTACTAGCATTAAGAGCAGACTGAAGACGAAGATAATATGCAGCACCATGTCTTGCAGTGGAATGTTGTTTGCGTATTCCGATCATGAGAAACCACACCTTTTTGAATATTCAAAAGCCGGAAAAAATGCTTCTACACTTGCCAAAAAGAAGTTACCCCGTGAAGTTCCATTTGCTCATTCCATGGTTTTTCAGTGCGGATTCTTCAATGTTGATTATTGGAGGACCTGATAGAAAGATTTATGTAAGCATTTCAAATAAATTTTTCTCTTCAATGTCTTTTTCTGTTAATTTTCGAGTAGTTAGGCCTTTTGTTGCTGGTGAGCAAAATTTATGCTCATTACTTGGCAAGAAATATCTAAAGCTCAAGCTGTGAGAAAGAGCAGTAAATGCCAATAATGAGGGTTTATAGGAACATGGTCGATGCACCATACTGATCTTCTTTCCAGAAGATTTCAGGAATTTCCAGGGGAGATTATTGCGATGTCCTTCCCTCAATCATGTTCCACTGCAGTTATTATCTACAGCGCCAGGTATAACTACTTTCATGTCTTCCCAGCTGGTTGATCCACTTCTAATGTGAATGAATAGAACTTATTCTTTGAAATGGTTGTCTGGTTATTTGAGGATTTAGATTTGTTTATGGTCTAGCCAATTCCATGTTGGATTTTGTTCAATTAGTTAGAAGTGGGTCAACAGAATGACAATATTTCGCTGTTTGAGACGTACAATACAAGTCTTACCAACTCTATGACTAAGAAATGCGCCTATTGTGTTAACTTAATTTCACTTCACATGAAACTTTTTATATAAACTAGAAATGGTTTCCATGTCCAGTGCAATGTGCTTCATCGACATTGGGAAGCCGGTGGTTCAAGATGATGATAACTGCTTGGCAAATGGAGTATTGGATTCATCATCAGAGGTTTCGCAAGATGTTGTCGCTAATGGCAATGGTAAGGTGAACCACAAAAGAAAACGAGAAAGCCAAAAGAACTTAAGCTTCAATTTTAGTCCTTTCAAACATCCTGCTCTATTTGTGGGGCATCTCTCAGATAGTTCAGTATTAGTCATAGAGAAACCATGGTGGGAAGTGGTTCAGAGCTTTGAAGCTCCTCCAGTCCACAGACATATTTATGGGATAAGTTTCTGTGCCCTACTTGTGCACTACATCAAGAAGGGAGTTCAGTTGTGGCAAATCTTTTAACAAATAACATTTTTGGATAATATTGGATTACGATCAGCGTTGTTTCCGTTTCATCTACTATTTTTTTTCTTCTGAAAACAGCTATGACGTTGAGTTTATGAAATACCACCAATACACATTGCAAGAATCTACCAATACAAAATGATCGGCTCTCCATAATCAACACATGGGAAATGTATGTTTCTTATCCTTTTCTCGCTAGTGAACCTTAGAGACCTCTAGGTCCAAAGTTGAACTCACACCAGGACCACAAAAAACCAACATCTAAAGTGTTATATCCCCAACAGATTTCTCAAGACGAGCGTACAAGAGTGATTGAATGTATGTACTTGGAGACTCTCACAAGCAAATCACACTCTGATATGCTGTCATGATGAGGCTTTACAGGGTAGTAATTAATCCTGGAGATGCAGGTGCTGGTTTCATATCTGGGGACTCGCAACTGGTGCTATATATTTTTGGTGAAATGGCAGCGGGTCTAGGTATGACTACCAACTACATATGCTGCAGAAGTTGTAGCTATCATTTATGGTCTCGAACGGGCAAATACAGCCTCTATGTGTTAGATTATATACTGTAGAAGATTTACCTTGGGTGGTGATTTCTTCTCAGTTTTCATCACCCAAATGTAATTCCAGTGTGTGTTTTTCTGAAAGTTGTATGTATACGTGACTGTACAAATTATATAATATGAAATGCATGGTTTGCCTGTGGAACTGTAACCAGGAAACGTAATATAAGAAGCTCAAAACAGATACTTATTTGCTTAGAAATATTGTCCACAACTAACTAGATGAATTTCATGAAATAGGGATAAGGATGGTTAGTACACTGACTGTTTCTTCTTTTTTTTTTTTTTTTTATTCCTTTAAACGAAAAAGGATATTCATTTATAAAGCAAAGTACGTCTGTGTTGGTCATTCAGGAACACAGTCCTGATGGCAATCAAATGAATGCTACCTATCTTTTGTTTGGACATTTATTTTGCAACAGGAAAATAAGAACCAGCAGCTTCTTAAGTTTAATGTCATGAAGGGCCTGTCAATCCTAATGTTTCTTTTACTGCATTTCCTCAGGTATACAAATGGATTAATGAACAAGGAGATAGATTTCGAGTTTCCTCCAGTGACACTGCAATTCAATTGGATCTAATATCTAAAGTCTGTGGAGTATTAAGTGCCGAAGAATACTTTTTGAAACTTCCTGATACCGCAAAGGACAATCGCACATATGGAGCTCTTCTTAATGCTTACGTACAAGCTAAAATAAAGGAGAATGCAGAATCCTTAATTGTTGATATGAGAGATAAAGGTTATGCCATGCACTCACTTCCTTTTAATGTGATGATGACTCTTTATATGAAACTCAAAGAATACGAAAAAAGTCATTGAGATGATAACAGAAATGTTGAAGAAGAATATAAAAATGGATATATATTCGTACAACATTTGGGTAACTACATGCGGATCTATGGGTTCTGTAGAGAAAATAGAAGAAGTTCTTCAGCGGATGAAGCTCAATAGTTCAATCTGCCCTAACTGGACTACGTACAGCACGATGGCTACAATGTACATGAATATGGGGCTCACTGAGAAAGCCAGAGATTGTTTGAAGAAAGTTGAGAGTAGAATCAAAGCTCGTGATCGAATCCCATATCACTATCTCCTCAGCCTCTATGGTAGCTTGGGTAGTAAAGAAGAGGTTTACCGAATATGGAGAACTTACAAATCAAACTTCCCTAGCATTTGGAACTTGGGCTACCATGCAATGATAGCTTCGGTAGTGAGATTAGATGACATTGAAGGAGCAAAAATGATTTTTGACGAATGGCTTTCTGCAAGGTCAACATATGATCCTAGAGTTTGTAACCTTATCATGGGCAGCTGGTATGTTAAGAACGGGTTGCTGGACGAAGCCGAGGCTTTTCTTGAAAATGTAACTGAAGTAGGAGGTACAGTAAACTCAGACACTTGGGAGATTCTTGCGGAAGGTTACACTTGGGAGCCACCTGAAAGAAGCGGTACGTATGAGCTGAAGGAGCGGTTCACTGGAAGCCGAAGCCTGCGAATTTCTCCACTTTACTTTCAATCTGCGATGAAGAATCTGACTTGGAAAACAAGGAGGTTTTGTTTGAAGTAATGAAACAAATAGGGTGTCTTGACAATGAGGCTTCTATGACTCTTGTTAAGATAACTGGTGAGACTGAATCTGGTTCTAATCTGTCTTTGGATAGAAGTTATGTACGTAGACGATGATGATATTGAATCGAATTTGCTTCTCAGCCAGATCCAAGAAACTTTGTAATACCATTGTAACCTAGCTTGTTCCAAGTTTGCTATCCTTTTATTTTCTTCCCTCTATTTTCACTTGAAACCACACACAGATAAAGGGTTGATCTTGTGCTTTTATGCTCTTGATTATGAGGCAGGCAGGAATGCGATCACATATAAATGATAACTCTATGGGTATTTTTATATGTTTCAAAGAAGCCTTAATTTCACAGCAGTGTCAGAGCAGTTATTTTGATTAGGTTCCAGAAAATTGCATGCAGCTGCTACTGCAAAAACGACATTTCTCTAACTTCTCAGTGGTTATGGTGAGTCTCACCATCACCAACCATGTGCAAGTTGATGGAATGAGCTTTACTGCGAGAGTGTGTTTTTGTGTAACCCACTTTTCCTTTTTTGAACCAATGTCACCTATCTATTCTGCCATCTGCTTACAGAATTTTAAAGTTTCATTGTTTGCATCTCTGATGTTAGAAGAAAAATGGAAGCATCATCTTATTGTACCTCTGCTGGTCTAAGGATTTTGTTTATTCCCTGCTGCTCAATGACCCACACAAACTCACTTCATCAAACCGGTCCTTTTATTCTCGCGTAGTTTCTAGGATGCCTACACAATTAATCTCATCCTTTCGAGTTAATGTCTCATGATCTGGAGAGTTGAGAGAAGTTGCCGTGTAGAATCTTATTTCTTGGTCGACTTTGTGTAATGTCTCAAATTAGAAGCTACGGATGATTCAAAGACGTTATAGATTTTGGAATAAGTAGATTTCAAAAGAGATGAATTTACATGAGTAGAACATCTTGGATAATGGAAAACCATCTAGATAATTGTAACTATATATATATATGACCTTCTCGGGTCATTCAAATTTCAAAACCACAGGCGAAAGAAAAAAAAAAGGAAAAGAAACAAAAACATACTAATAAAAGAAGACGAAATTACAAAACAAGAAGAGAATACTAGTATTAAACACTTAGTTGGTGTTGATGAGTTGAATCATCATCATTAAAACAACAATGCAGCTTCAGAGATCTGCTAATTAGACTTAGAGAAGATTCTGCTAAATTTAGAGGTGGAGACTCCATCAACATTTCTCTTTCAAGGTAAGAACAGTATGTGTGAAATGTATTTGGTGTGACATTTAAGTGAAAACTTAAACCAAATAAGAAATCCACTTCAAGATAATTCATCTCTACTGTGCTTATCCCTCCAACTCTGGCATAGTATGCATTGTTGTAGTACCTGCCATTCAATCAAACATTTTTAAAAACAATAATAATAATAATAATAATAAGGAAAAATATTTCGATTTAGCTTAACAAAACCCAGATCAAAAATAAAATTGTCGGTTACAGTCACAATATGATGAAGATGTTAAATAATGTGGGATAAGATTGTCTGGATAAAAAGGAAAAGGTGACTGAATCTATTGGCTGTAAATAATGGTAAATTAAGACTGACACGTGGTGAACAATTCCAAATGGCCAGCTGGTTTTTTCATGTTAAACTTAGGTGTGTTGAATACAGATCGGAATTCATGAATCTGGTGAAATCATATCTCATCAGATTAAAATTTTCTATTGCTCTAATTTTAACAAAAATTATACTGAAAATCTGAGAAGAATTATAATGTACTTCGTCTGTAGAGATGCGACCGAATTATGGAAAATTCAATAGAAAAGTAAATGAAAAACAGACTAGTTTTTTTCAATTGAAGGATCAAACTGAAATACTGAAAAAATAATAAAAAAATGGCATACTTACAGATCATCCATGAATTTAGCAGCAACCATAACACTTGTGATGAGTAACCGATGAACATTGAAAGAATTGATGGGTAATGAAGGTTGCTTCTGAGCAAATCTATCTAGATAAACATAAGCAATAACAAAACAACAAGGACTACAATTTGCATATTTGAAAATCCTTTCAAGATAACTTTGAATTGAAATATTAGGTTTTGTTAATCCATGAAATACTGATACTTTTGATGATGCTGATAATGAATCAAAATGTCTGTTCATATCATTTGATTCTGCTACTCTTTCTAATAATGATGATAAGAAATTTATCACTCTTGGCATCACTTCTGGATTCTCTAATTCTCCCATTCTCGACCCCTGATTTTGATTCTCGATTTGGTTTCTCTGAGATGAAAATTGAGTTTCAGTTCCACATATCTTCTTAATTAGCTTGTGTTTTAAAGACAAGAAAAAGGGTCCTGCTGGTTAATTTTTTTCCCCCTCAAGTTACTTAAATGCCCTTCAAATTTAAATATGACTATCATGTCCTTACTTGATCCCATGTTCATTTGATTCTTTAATTTGAATCTAACTTGCTTCTATTTGTGTTTGATAATCAAAAGGGGGAAAAACAGATGATTTTTTTAATGGAAAACCTAACTTTTGTTTTACACTTGAAAATATTGCTACCTGTCCATAGTTCACAAATGACAGCATTTTTCCAACACATGTTTTGATGTCACTAATTGCCATGAAATCTCAATAACTCGCATACAGAAAACGCAAATTGGTCGTCTTGCAAAAAGTAAATTAAAGGGCCTTGCAGAAGAATGCTCTAACAGAGTATATATGTTATGCCAGCCAAAAGTTCTTCCCTCGATTCATTAGTATTTGTTTTCAACTTTGGAAAGCACTTATATGTTGTATATGTAAGCATCAGTAGTCAGTAGTAATGGATCATGAATGCTTGGCAAAGTTACCATTTTATGAATAACTTGTAAAATTGATCCATTGCCAAACTTTCAAGGGAGCAAGTATAGAAAATGTAGATCACCAATAAGTAGATACAGTACAACTACAGCATATTGAAAGCTTAATGTCTTCATTTAGATTACAAGGACAGGCAGAATGCAAGTGTTGTACGTCGGCAAATGCTAGGTATTTCAATATCTCTACCACTGCCATTATGTAACATCAATGCGCGATGTTGATCAAGAACAACAACAGCAAACCCGCTTTCGATATAGCTTGAGCTGCTCAAAATGCAGATTTCAACATAGCTGCTTTCCCTACCATTATGATTCACTAACGACCGTGAAAATGCACCTACAAAAACAAACTTCTATTAGATATCCAAATCAACATGTCGAGCTAGCTAGCATATGTTCCTGAAATCAATTACCACCATTTTTTTGTTTCCATACTTGGTAATCTTTAAGTGCAATAAATGTTCTTCTACAAAATACTCCGTGCTAGATATTTCAGTCACTACCCTATTCAAATGACTGTAATAACAAACTTAAAAAACAGTAAGAAAGCTATACATATCACCTAATGTCGAAGTTCACAGAATACTTCATGCAAATCAGATCATTTGGAAACTCAAAATTCTGTTGGCAAAACGATTCAATAAGAAATTAAAACTTTAAATTGAAGAAAAACATACCATCTGCCCTTGCTTAGGGCTTTTCTTAATCTCCACAAGTTTCTTCTCTTGTGCTTGTAAACCTTGTCTCTCCCTCTCAATTTATCTAACATCCTCTTCTTCTCCACAGAAGCTCTAAAGAAAAAACACAAACCAAACAAAATCGTCTAAGCCACATAATCTCAACATTCCTGAATCCTAACAAATCATAGGAACAAATCTCAAACCTTACTGAATGAGGTATGAGCTTATCAACGAATTCGATGTTAATGCATCAGCAGACAATGCATGGGAAGTTTACTCCTAATCTTCCTAAACTAATTATCGATTTACTTCCCAGTATGTTTGAGAATTCATTGAAGGAAATGGTGGTTTAGGTACTGTTATCCTCCTCCTCCGGGTACGCATGTACACAAATCTATATACTCAATGCTCAATTCTTACTTATTTTGGATCATTTATACACTTTGCAAATCCATAATCCACTAAGACTGATCCTACCTAGGCAAAAAATGATAGAAACCCTTGTACCAAACTACAATACTATTTATGATAATTTCAGTCTTGAATTGAGATGAGTTTAAATCAATATGGTGATAGTGATTCCAAATTCCAGTTGGAATCAGTTTTATATTCCAAGTAGTTTTGTCTACTTGAATCAAAGTTAGATTCACCCTATACAACAGCAACAAACCAAATCAATTCAAATGCGAAAATCAGAATAGTAATAAATTATTTATACATGATAAAAAAAAAAAAAAAATCGGTCGTAAACTAAGTGGCAAATATGAATTTAAGAATTTGGACGTAGCTTAACAAACCCTGTTCAACTAATTTCATGGACAAATAAAATGCATATGTTACACTAAATGCTGATATCGTCATTCAATAACAAACCCCTCAAAATCATTCATAAACATAAATCAAATAAAACCCCTAAAATTACAAAACCCTAGAATTTCACATTACAGTACAAAACGAGTCTATCATATGATTGTAGAAAAATACCTAATCGAAGAAGAGAAAAAAAATCGAGTGAATTCTTCATATCCGTCATTAATTGTTGGAAACCTAGCTGAAAATTCAGTTGTAGGGATTTTGGCTGTTTAGAAGAGAGAGAGAGATGAGGGAGGAGAAGAACGATCGAAGAGAAAGAAAAGGTGGTCTGTTTATGTATTAGGGGTAGTTTTGTAATTTTGTTCATATATTAGTTGGATCGGACGGCTTTAGTTGGAGACAGAGACTATCGGACGGCTAACAATAAAAAACGGGTTGAATGAAAAATACATGTGCTAACGAAAAATGTGTGAATTAAAAATAAAGTTAGGTTTATGTTTTCTTATATAAAAATAAAAAAAAATTAAAATCGAAAAAATGGATTTTATCATGTATTTGGACCATGTATTGTTTGTCTATCCATTTTATCCATGTTGGTCTACCTATCCTTTAAAAATAGTTATATAATGAATAGTTTTTTCTAGAATATCCAATATATGACTAAACGTTTCATTCATTTAAATAAATAAATGAATATCCATAAGACCTTTAAATTCTAAGATCAAACCATACCAAAACCAACAAAACATTTATTTAAAATTTATTTTCTCCAATATATATATATATATACCATCTCATTAATTAACTTGAGTCAGAAATCATATTCTTACGGTCTTTACCCAGATGAAGAAGGGAGATATAGGGGCTCCAATATCAATAGAGGGGCTCCAATATCAATAGAGGGGCTCCTCTATGAGGTGAGGTGACCCAATTTTCCGTTAAGGGATGTCCTAGGGGTAAAGTTAAATGTCCATTTTACCCTTTATCCAATAAAAAAAGACAAATTTGTCCTTTAATTAAAATCTTTCAATCTCCTCCATATCTTCTCCTTCTCCATTTTAATCAAATTTCTCCATCGAATCAAAATTTTATCGCCGATTAAACTCCCAATTTCGTGATGAAGAATACTAATAAATGTGTAGAAAGTAGTAGTGATGACAATCCGGATAAAACTAAATTACACTAACTAATTTGATGATATCACGATTTGAAATATTGATTTTTTATCGTTCAGAGAAACTTACGGTTGGGTTTCATGTCGAACCCAACCGTAACACCAAGAACACCGAAGAACACCATTTTTGCCCAGATTTACGGTTGGGTTTTCAACCAAACCCCACCGTAACTAATTTGTTCTTCATACTACGGTTGGGTTATTAAACAAACCCAACCGTAACTTCA
This sequence comes from Papaver californicum, assembly GCA_023531435.1. NCBI lineage: Eukaryota > Viridiplantae > Streptophyta > Magnoliopsida > Ranunculales > Papaveraceae > Papaver > Papaver californicum. Next base: position 96,613 of record JAJJMC010027604.1, on the reverse strand, counting down.
AATGTAGGAGATGAAGATTCAATTAAAATTTACGGTTAGGTTTTCAACCAAACCCAACCGTAACTAATCTGAGCATTTTGGCCTCCAAGAGGCCAGAGTTACGGTTGGGTTTATTGGCCCAACCCAACCGTAATTCTTCCTGGATACAAATAAAAATGTCACCGTTTTGATCATAACTCCTTCATACGATGTCCGATTGACCTTATTTTTTTTGGGTTAGCTCCGTCTTTCAATTCTCTACAAAATAGAAATGAAAAAAATCTCAAAATATATTTATCTAATTTTACAATTGGGGTTTAAAGATTAGTTACGGTTGGGTTTCAAGGCAAAACCCACCCTTAATTATAGAATTAGTTACGGTTGAGTTATAAGCCAAAACCCAACCGTAAATTCTACTGTGAACTCAAAATTGGATTGTCTAATTTTTGTGTTTTTCGGTTTTTCTTTGTTTGAATGACCCAATTTACCTTTAATCTAGTTAAAATGATTGAATAATTTCAAAATTTTGATTTTAACACTCAAATTTGACCTCAAAAACCAATGCTCAAAAGGATGAGTTACGGTTGGGTTTTAAGGAAAAACCCAACCGTAACTCTGTGTTGAAATGGTGTTCTTCATTTTCTTCCAGTTACGGTTGGGTTTTCAACAAGACCCAACTGTAAGTCTGGATGTTCTTGGTGTTACGGTTGGGTTCGACATGAAACCCAACCGTAACTTTCTCTGAATCACAAAAAATCAAACTTTCAAATCGTGATTTCATCTAATTTGAGCCATAAAAAGATCAAGAGTTTAATCTAGAGGTATCTAAATGCTACTATGGTTGATTGAATCAAAATCTAGGGTTTAAAAAAAACGACAAAATTTTCTTAAACTTCATCTAGTTTTTCTTCCCACAAAACACAAATTCAAAAAAACAAAATTGAATTCAATTCGAGTAAGTCAAAGATTATGTTTAATTAATCATGATTAGCTTAATTTAATCTTAACTAATAATGTAATTAAGATTACTAATCAGGGGTGATTTGGATATTGTGAAAATATTATGGATAAGGGGTTTTTGAGTTTTACTTCATAGTGTCTCTATTTCGTCTTATTATTGGAGCCCCTCTATTGATATTGGAGCCCCTATATCAACCTTCTAGATGAAAGAATAGATCCGAAAATCTAGCCAGGTGTATCATTGTAGCATATAAGTTATAACCAATAACATTCGTGGCTCTCATGTTGATTACGTTCCATATGATGTATAAGCAATTATGGCTTTTAATAATTACATGAGTGGAACGACTTCAATTTCGAATTTAAAACCTCCACATAAAGTTGGTCGAGTTGGACCAATGGTTGGTGCATAGTGGCAGTTGGTATAATGTAGTGTTTTTTTCTTTAAGATTTTCGAGTGCATTTTTTGAAAATATTTTTTATTACTTAATATAAATCCAATGATTTGTGTGTACCACCACCGACGTGCTCCCATAAACTAGTAAACTTGGCAATCCCAATTACGACAGTTCATATAGTAGTAGGACTCCATTAGCCCAACATGAGATTTCTCGATCACATTCATTATGTCTTAACAAATCTTGTACTGACATGTCCTACTTTGCAACTATAGAGAGATCCTTTAAAATATTGTATGACTTCCTAAACGGTCAAGGTTGACATCGGAGTTACCAAATTTTGTGGAATGCGGGATGGGAATTGACAGCCATAAACAAATCTTATTCATCAAAACAAACAAAACAGCGCGATCTTGAACAGGAAAACTAACAAAGACGCATAGCCCAACAAACGAACAAGCGAACTAAGGTCGTTGCGTGCCAACTGAGGTGGATGCATCACCACCATCTCCACCGACGAAGCGAGCTTTACTCAAGAGCGAGCGGGACAGCCTCGTACCTATAACCATAGCCATTGTTGCCTATAAAAATGCCATCGTTCTTTTCGTAAACTTTTGTACTCCCATTTTTCAAGACGTCATACTGAGTGTACGAGAAGGGTATGTCGTATGAAAGCCGTGTTGCCATCAGACTCACCTTCACTCTACTCATAGGTGCCACAGTGACCGTTCGCACAGACCCCACTTCGAGGCTTTCTGTCTTCGTTTCTCCCCAGTCCGAAGATTTGGTACCCTCACCGGAAATCTCAAGCGCGCCCGATGATATGAGCGGGACACCAAGGGTAAAAGTCGTCTTGACACCCACTTTCAACGTCACACTTGTACTCCAATTAGTTGTATTGGAAACTGTAGTCTTCAGATTTAACTGTGACGTCAAGGGATGTTGAGTTCTGTTGCTCGAATCATCGGTGATAAGTGCAAGACTTTTCTCGTTGTAAAGCTTTGCATCAGTAAGGTGATATCTAACGTTATTGATCTTCCTTGAGATAACGGGCTCCTCAATGTCCATTGAGCTCCAATAGTCGGGATAGTTAGCAAGTGTGGCGAGGCAGCTCACCTTACCAGCATGATCGTATCTGTTGCAAAAAAAACCGTTCTTCAAACATCGCATAATGATGCGGTTGCCATCAAGTATGGTGGGTATAAATACGGTGTTGGTGTCATGGAGTGCGGGGGAAGCCTGCTTTAACATTACCCATTCACTATTATCCACATGCGTCCAATACTTGTCAGAGTGAGTACTCCTCAGGCGGATGCCTCCGTCGCGACTTGGAGACACCTTGAACTCAAACCTTGAGGAATTATCGGCTTTCTGAACGTAGTCCATGTACCCGTCTCCGCCCAAGGCCTTAAGGTGGTTTCCGTTGTCGCCCTTGATCCTGATAACTTCTGGCAACATAACGACAGAATTCCAGTCAAGGAAGGTACACACATCATTATCGTAATTAAGCGATAAACTCAAGCAACCGTCATAATGGTCGCTGCCATAAAACAACCTGACATAGTAGCCGGTGCTAACATGGCGGAGCTTAAGGATGCGGTCACTGTTGAAAATAGGCTGGAAGAGCGTGCAATGTGTGTCAGACTGATTTTCCTCAGGTTTGACGGCCATGGCAGTGACCCATCTGTGTGGCCCGCCGAAATTTGCCCAGTACTTGTTGTTCCGCAAACACCGGATATGAACAAGTCCAGTTCCAGTACTAGTAGCTGGCACCATCTCAAATCTCGTCTCTAGCCCGAAACTGTAATCTCCAGCATACCGGAGGGCATCAGGTACGTCTGGATTATCTGTGTACAAGTGCAAGTATTTATCGTTTAGGTTTGATTGGATTATGACATACTTGGGGAGTGTTCTTGCCATGATGTGCATCAACAAGAGGAATCCAGATCGATTTTCTAATGGTACCTGCCGCACGTACTCTAGAGTAGTATCATCATTAAGAGAAGTAATAGTGATAGGAGTTTCTGCTGCTGCTGCTGTTGCCGCTTCAATTTTTCTCTGAGTCTCGAGTTTTTTGTTCTTTTTTCTTTCTTGCTTGTATGTTTCTATGCATATAAATCAAGTGGTATTGATCAGCATATCTCTAAGAACATGGAGGTTGAATTAAGAAATATAAAAAATAATTCTTTTATTCAAGTAGTTCATGATATGAATGAGTCGAACAAGAAATCTAATATTTGACATTCTTTCTACCTAATTGAAATGATCAAACAAAATGAAATTTCTCAGTTATTTGTATAAGAAAAATCAAAACATATACGGAGTCAAAAGAATGTGAGACGTGCCCACTAGCTAATTGCCTAGATCATCAACAATAATTGTGATTAATATGTGTTACCAACTGGGGATCCAGTCTCCACTCTAGAGTTTAAAAAGAAAAGATAAAATCCAAGAAGCATTATGAGTCTGTCTGACTAAATCTTTAACTTTATAAGTTCGTGCCAACCTTAACATTCAGAATTTTGCCATATACTTTACAGGATGATTCAGTAAGTGAAGGGATCATCCTACATAAAGTTTTAGCCCTTCGATCATAAAAAGTATAAGATGGGGACTATTACTACTCGCATAGTCATCCAAACTAGTTACCTTTAGACACAAATGGTGCAAACATTGCATAACAGTGACATCTTAAGTATGTACAAATTCTACTCTCCAACTCTCAAGAGTCATCAAATCTTTTAGAGCACTCGAAGCTGAGCAAGAAAAGCTGCACAAAGATCCAGATATAGAAACTGTGGTCCGGTTACTCTTTGTAGATCAAGCAGATACTTCTCCTCACGAGTCTTGTAAAGCTGCCAACATCATTTAATCAATATTAGGAAATAAAACAAGAAGAAGATGTTACGAGATATAAGTTGGAAGGTTATATATATAAAAAAAAAAACAGATGTTTTGTTGAGTGGCGATGACGGATGTCATGGCGGACTGATTTATCAATGATACCAAGTTGTCAAAGGAGCTGTAAAACAATCTTATTGAATAATCAATTACCTGCACTTCAAATTTGACAGCGTTCGCCGATCTTTGAGAAGCATCATCCTTTTCGACTATAGCTGAATAATCTTCAAAGAAGTTGTTACCGTGTGCGGAATTGTTAACCATGCCATCATTGTGGCCAGGAAAGCGAGGAAGCCACCTACACTTCATGTTGTAGTGTCCGACCTTTTTCCATCCCACCTGCAGTTCTTGCAAAGCTTTGAGAACTGAGTCATTATCTCGCGAGGATGAGCTCCTGACTGCAAGACCAATAGAAAATAGGTCTGATCAGAGATACGTTGAACATCTGAAGATGTCTACAAAATTCAGTAGTACCAGTTAAGTATCGTTGCACAAAAGATATGTCGACTGCATCTTGTTTAGCCATTGACATGCAATGAACATGATACTGTACCTGAAGTCCAAGAGTCCATTTTCTCTCTACAGGGAGCTGTCTTAAACCATGACCCTGGTGATCCATATATCCTGGGATTTGGTGCCCCCCGATTGGAGAGGTAGCCTCACCTTGTTGCATAGGGGTGATATTTTTTTCCTGGAAAAATAGGCATCATTATCCCATACGAAAAATATGATACAACACTTCTAGCAATCTCTGTAGAATAGACATGGCAGATAGAAAACACAAAACAAAGAATACACTGTTCAGAAGGATTGGTGTTTTCTCCACCAGTTTGACAGACAATAAGACAGTCACTGACTCCACCAGAATGGATAAAAACTTCCTAATACGACGTACGACATTATTCTATAACAAAGGGAAACAGACGCACCATTGATTCCTAAAACTCAGCTCCAAAATAGCCGCTAGTAGGTCGAAACCGGTTGTCTAGCAACAAATAATATGCAACAGTTGCCTGAACATTTGTAATAGATTACCACACAAGAAAGTTAAGAAATAGAGTAGTTAAAATTATCTGCATGAAGATACCTCATTTTGAACTCTGTTGCTAAGAGATTCAATCAATTGGTTCCTGTCAAATCCCATCTGAATTACTTCTATAAGAATGTCTTCATCCATCTGCCAAATTCGAATAGAATAAGTGCTGTTTACATAAAGAGAGATCCCAAGGACCAAAACATAATCATACTGCAGCAAGATACAACTACAGAAAGGATATGAAAAAACTCAACAACAAAACTTAGGAGAAGAGCTCAACAGCAAATTTGTTAACTACACAAAAGCTTAAAAAGAAATTATTTAAATAAAAAAATTGGCCACATAAACTAGTATTCAATATTTCTTTAGTTTTTTATGAAGGATCAAGTAAACAAGTATTAAGATATCTCAAAATTTGCTCGACATGTATCATGTATATTATATTATTTTGAAATAACAAACAAAAACTGCCATGAAGGCAGTAATAAGCCAGTGTAAAACCCCTTTTGTTGACCCTTACCCTCTAATAACTTTTCCCATTAAACACAATCCAACCAGACTCATCTCTCATGTACTTATTACACACATAAGAACAAAAAGGCAAACCCAATCATTATGTTTTAGACCATAAAAAACTAATGTATCATATACATATACCTTCTTTGCCTGTTGCATTGTGTCTGGTGGAGGAACAGCTAAATAGCGTGGAAGATGAGCTTGGAACCATGGATGCTGACGAATCTCGGGAATGGTCATTCGTTTCATGGGATCAACCACAAGCAACCTTGGGATCAAATCCCTTGCTCCAGCTGATAAATGACTTGGTAGGGTATAAATTCCACCCTGAGGTACAGGACCAAGCGAAACAAAAGGCAGAAGACTTTAACTTCTAGGCTCAAAAAGACTATAATATTGATTACTCTAAGATAGCAGGAGAATAGCAAACTCATAAAGCATAAGTTTATATCCCCTGCGTCCAACTAACTATTTGCATGCCATGGGAACAGTATAGCCAGAAAGCACACACGATATTCAACCTCAACGACTGATACAGTCTATTTAAGGTAAAACTAAAGATGGTAGTTTGGGTTCTACAGAATCAAGCATTTGATACTATATACATCTTGGTTTACAAATACAAATTAGTTAAATAGGATTTTACCTTTATTTTCTTGAACAAGTTAGGAATGTTTTCATCATCAAAGGGCAAAGTACCACATAGAAGGGCATACAAGATAACACCACAGCTCCAGACATCTACCTCAGGGCCAGCATATAGTTTTCCAGATATCACCTAATAAGCAGATACATGAAACATGTCTTAGTTATTTAGACCATATCGCCTTTTGAATCGCGTTGCAGTCCCATTAAACTATGAAAGGTACCAAGATTTTTTATTGTTCAGTCAATACCTCGGGGGCAGCATAGTTCGGGCTTCCACAACTTGTTTTTAAGAAATGACCATCACGCATGATATTGCTCAAGCCAAAATCAGCAATTTTCACATTGTATTTTGAATCCAAAAGCAGGTTCTCAGGCTTAAGATCTCGATGAACTACCATGTTCCGGTGGCAGTACTCCACCCCAGAAATAATCTAATTTCAGATGAAAGCCGTGTCAAACTTCAATTTTGGAAGCAACAACCAACTCCTTAACCTTATAGTGAAACAACTTAAGCATCATTAAAAGTTTATAACAAATCTGAACCAAGAGAACCAGTATCTGTACCTGCTGAAAAAGGTTGCGAGCTTCATCCTCCTGTAACCTACCCTTCTCGATGATGTAATCAAACAGCTCTCCAGACTTCACATACTCCATTACAACATATATGTCACTGGGGGTCTCTATGACCTCATAAAGTCTTATAATGTGTGGGTGCATGAACAACCTCAGTATTTTGATTTCTCGTCTAACTGCAAGGTGACAAGCACAAATGAACCATCTCAGTAGCCTCTAACAAGTAATAACTCCAACTAATCGAATTTCATGTAACATACCCCTTGTTTCTGTTGTTTACAGAATTATTTGGGGAATTTAGAGTGGAATATGACATTTGATAAGGAATGAGCTAGAACCCAAGATCTAGAAACCCATGAATAACTAGCAAGTTGGTAGAGTTTGGTATTCGATAAAAAATCTCTTAGCTATAGCAGCAAGAAGGACAAATATAGCAACAAGCAAGACACGGTGCAGGTTTATACATCTCACCTTTTTCCTCCATTTCCAAGCTCCTTATTTTACGGCAATTAAGAATTTTAATAGCAACTTTGTGTCCAGTCAGTGCATGCGTTGCAATTTTCACTTTACCAAACGAACCAATTCCTAGAGTCTTCCCAAGTTTATAATTCGGTAAAAACACATCAGCACCAGCGTTCCCTCTATGATTAGAACCATCCATTTTGCCTGTAGTAGAAACAAGACAACAAAAACAATTTAGGACATGCATAATAAAAATATAACAAACAAAAATCTGTATCAAGTACGCAGTACACATTTGCAGTGTCTAAGTTTCGATGTGAATCGGAAACGCCCCACTCATCTTGTAGAACAAATGAAGAGGACTAACTTCTCTGAAGTACGATTGTTTGATGGTTTTTATTCGGGAAAAGAATCACATAAATATTACATATAAGTAGAAATTAGCAACACAACAAGCTGACTTCTCATCTTAAAAACAGAAAATTCAATTCCATATGCATAATCCTTTGGTAACTATTTATACATGCAAACATGGATTTGTTGCTCACCTGATGCAAGGCTCCTCTTAGGATAAACAATACTAAAACAATTGAAAATAACTTCTCAGAATATTACAAAATTCAATTCAATTTATAAAAGATACTCAAAAAAAACTCCTCACCAAAACAGAAAACCATAAGCAAATCAAAAAAAATGTTAAACTTCCCTGCCGATGAAATCAAATTAATCACAAAAACATACAAAGATTACTCGACTGTAATCAAATCAAATTACAAACGTAAATGATTAAGATTACTGAATTTGAAACCCTAAATTGGGGAAGTTTTAAATATATACCTAATGGCGAGACTCAGAGTGATTTGGTAGTTATCATCGTTGTTGTTGGTATCCAAAGATAGACAGAGAGACCAATCACCAGATCGAGAAATTCGAGTGAAAACAAAGGGGCTTATCATATAAATTTCGAGTTCCAGAAGGACTTCCAACATAAATACCACTCTTCCCTTTTCAACTTGTAAAAGCAAAAAAAGAGGCAGTTAGTTATTCGGATACGTACGACTTTTAAAAATTGCTTATAAGTTAAAAAGTATAGAAAAAAAAATTTTACTTCTTACTTCTTAAAAGAACTTTAACTTCTTACTTCTTAAAAGTACTTTTACTTCTATGAGAAGCAGAAGCACTTCAGGGTGCTAAACACTTTATGAAACGATGTTTGGATATACTTAAGAAGTTGTTTAGCAAAGTTGTTTTGAAATTTGGTTCCCAACCTAATATTTTATAAAACAACTTATTTTTACTTCTGATTTTTAAAAATTATTTTTATTTCTGGAGATGTAGAATTTTTAAAAGCATTTTCACTTCTGGTTGCCAAATTACTTTTGATTATGGTGTTATGCATCAATGAGTCTAAGGCCCAGGCTCAACCATTGATTATGCTTAGGGGTGAGCAACGGGTGAAACCCGTAGATTTGGAGTCATCCATGTCCAGTCCATCAAATTGGTGGGTGCTAAATTTAAATCCATGTCCAGTCCATCACCCGCGGGTTTAACACCCGTGGATAGATGAGTGGGTAGATTAGATGTAGGTGGACCCATGAATTTCATATTTTTATAGAAAAATAGGTAACATCATAACAAAAAATTAATTTACATCTTAAATTATTGAAATTGAAAGAATATTAAATTATTACAACATAGCAACGCTATAATTATAATAAAATATCTCCAAGTGTCCGTTGTTTGTGTGGTGAATCCCCTAAATGGCCTTCAAAATACAAAATATTCTTATACATATTTGTTATATTTTATCATTTACTCTTTATCCTAACAGGTGTGGGTGTCCAATAGATTTTCAGACTTACACATGCACTCAACCCAATATTTATTGGGTTTTTAGAAATATATCCATGTCCAACCCACGCATAGGTGGGTTGGGTATCAAACCACAAAGTTGCGGATGGATTGGGTTGGGCTGGCGGGTTGGGCGATCCATGCTCACCCCTAATTATGGTAGTTTTTGCTATGATTTTGAACTTCGCTCGATACTAAACGCGACCCCAGCAGCTCACTTGACTACTCATGGCTATTCTTATAACGTATCAAAGATCAAAAATTTTGATCTTTAATCTTTGGTTATCATCGTACCGCTGCAGTTGCCCTTAGGCCCAGGCTCAAACCATAGATTATGATCGTTTTGCTATGATTTTGAAGTTTTATCGTACGGTGTTATGCTTGAGTTATATGATTTTGCAAGGAACAAAAAAAAAAAAAAAAAAAAAACTAGCTAAAACAGGTTACATTTGATAAGTTCTAATATCTCATAATTTTTCGTCAACCCCAAAAATGCATTGGGCAAAGAATGCAATACTGAAGCAACATAAAATGGTGGTAGATTTATTGGTCCATTTAATCGAACAATCCTAGAGTGGTAGCTTAAAATTGAGCTTTCCAGTTCCCTAAAAAATGTGGGGAGTAGCATCAGGCTAGCTTTAGAACTAAGGTCAAGCAAAAGAGAAGATAATACAATTCTAAAAAGATCTCCATTTGGTAAAACGCCATAAACACACTTACGATCTAATACCCTACTAAACAATTTGCAAAAAAATCCTTTTAGAACAGTAAAAGAACTGCAATCTGCCACGCACCCGTCTTCACTGAAAGCTGAAGTTAGGCCTTAAAAATCAACCCTTGATGCGATTATAAATGAGAGTGTACAATCCAATGGGTAACTATAGCTACAGAAGAATCATAAAGAGCGATTAAAAATGCAACTATCTCCTGTAATGCAGATCCAGGAATATCAACTGAAGTCACTTGGTTTGCCAATCTTTATATTCTGTTCATTCAAGAAACTTGTAATGGCATTTTTCTGCCAGCTCTTGAAACTCCTGCACCCAACAATCAGAATGAAAAGTGGTCAATGTACACTTTTGATCAAAAGGATAACATGTCACCCAGCTAGCTAAGGCAGGTTATGCTGCTGAACATTACGCGGATTTCTATCTTGTCACTCGAATAAGACTGACTCATATAGAGTCCCTCAGTTCGGACACAAGGTACTGTAATTCCCTTTGATCATTACTACTACATACCGCCCAACTCACATGAAAAGCTTCCTAGGGTCAATTCTCCCGAAATTCACATGATAATCTATTCTTATAACTGCGACAAAACCAATTTAAGAAGACAGGTACTTACTTTTGATCTAGATGAGCCAGAATTTCTCCGCCAGGGAAAGCTGAACAAGTAACATCATATGAAACTTTAATGGCTTGCTTCCAAGTTCCACCAATACCATTTACCTCCTTTCCTTCATTTGTTTGCTTTGGATCTTCCATTGGCAACGAATATCCAGATAGCAGGTGTCCTACCCAAACACTGTCCTCTTTCCTGAACATTTTCGAAGGCATCGGCATTTCAGCATCAAGATATAACAATATTCCTACCCTAGTTAACTAAAAATAAGTTCCTAAATGTGAAGAGAAAGCAAATAGTTTGATATAGTATCTTTTTTCAATCAGAGTTTATTACTGAGCGACATCACTAATGTGAGAGTTCCATCTTTCTCTCAATCCGTTCTGGTTTTAAAAGTAATAAGCTTAATAAGGGCAGCTTCTGTTGCTTACAGAATAATGTCCATATGTCTGGGTACATAATGTCCACCTCCTAGCCCAAGAAGTACCTTCTTTTTACCGTTATTTCTGCATCAGTTACCAAGAATAAAGATTTAACCTCAACAATTGTTGTAACTTTAAAACAAGAAGGAATCCTAGAAAGAGTAAAGAAACTGAGCTGTAACCCAATTCCGGAAAATATAAAGTTTAGTCTCATAGTAAGCAAGGACTCAACAAAACTACGGAAATACAAGTTTTTCCATACCTGTTCCAATTTCCAATATCACCACCTCCTCCAAGGCCAAGTCCTTCCCACACTAACTAAAAGCACCAAAGAAATTTATTAGTTTCAGAAATGGTTCAAAGACTTCAATAGCTAGTAGGAGAACTACTACGTCCACAAACATGATAACCTTGAAACTAGATTGATATAACAATCAGGGAAACATTAAGGCTTGACTGAAGATGTGACAAATGATAACTTTCAATGAGAAGATGATGATTGCTGGTTATGAACTCGTTCAAAAACCATCCAGACCAGTGCTTATAAGAAAGAAACTATTGGAGTCCCAAGTGAGCGCTAATGTAAACATAGGCCACTGAACCTGCTCATGGTGTACACACTACATAAACTATAAATAGATACTCAACTTGAGCAATGGCCTGAGCAGCATCTTGCCTCTTCCAGTACTCCTCCGTACTACCTTATAATCAAATGAAACGGATCAGAGATACGAATCAATCAGTTAAACTGGTAGAGCTCTCAATCAGTTCTTTCGTAATCCATTTATCCACATTTATAACAAGTTACTAGCTAGTGTTCTATACAGACTTAGAGTACATGCTATCAATGACCATCATATTAGATAGTAACTGTGGGGAAAGTCTAAGAAGATTAAGCAAACACAACAACATACTTGTGCAGAAAAGCAAGAATTTATAGAAAAGAACAAAATGAGTATTGTTACGACGAGGAGAGGTTACCAATCTCTACGAACATGGTTGGTGAATTGATCTCAGGTCCATGATGAGTAGCCTCCATAGTGATCTACAATCAAGGAAACAGCAATAAGAAGAATGACACACAATTGCAGTTCATTACAACGAAGTTCGAAAACTAATAGATTTCAGCAAGAAATGAGTCCCCTGTCACATTATCTAAAAATGAGACAGTTAAGAACTTTCTGTAGATTGGTTATAGGCAATATAACAAGAAGGGTTATATTTTAGAGTTATCCCCATCAATTAGCTTGGTCATAAGCATAATTCTCCCAAATTAAAAAATCAAAATAGTTTTACTTACAGGCTATAGTTATTATCTGCATACAAATTAATGACTTTACTGAAGTATACTTGTAATCTATTCATATCCCGATCGAATCAAATTACTAAAGAGTTGGTATCTATTTAGTTCTCAGTAAGAGCTATCCAATTTAATCTTTCTACTACAAGTGCTAAAAGTAGGTGTTTGGATTCCTAAGTTACTGAACAACAAAAGTAAAACATAGAAGAGACAGTGTACAACAGCATTAATCTTTGCATACTGAGGTGTGCTCAACACTCTTACTTTCGCCAATCTTTGAAACTGAAGCTGGATAATTCAGATTCATGAATATGACATCCTATAGGTATATATATGTATGTAAGCAGTCAGATACCTCAAATTCAGGAATTAGATTATGCTCCTGTGCAATTTTCTTCAAAAGCCTCAACCACGAAGCAATCCGTGGATTTGGAGGTGCCGCCCATCCTGGTTTACCTCCAGAATTTGATACATCACCTTCGCGTAAATGTGGTATACCTTGAAAACAAATCATTCGTTTTCCATACCATACACAATTCAGAATCTACAAAATCTACATACATAACAAGAGAATCCACAATTGAAACGAAATAGAGAAATATAGCATACCAATGGGATGAACAGTTAGGGCAGGACGATTGGAAACAGCAGTATGTTTACTAAGAAATATAACGTCATCGACAATTTCCCCAGTTGCGTCTTCCCAACGCTTATCTAAATGATCCTCGGATACAATGCTGTTATCATGTTTTAATAATCTCACTTGTCCATTAACATAACTCGGAATATCCTACACATAAATTTCTAAATACTATTATTATCACATCAATCAGAGTTTATAAGATGAAATTAAAATCAGAGTTTATAAACCTGCCTTTAAGGGAGGACCAGGATGCCAACCGGGCATGGATAACAAGGCAGAGGCAGGACCAATGGAGGCTGGATCAATCGTTGTCGCTACTACCAGTGTTGCCATCTTTGATTTTACTTGGTTCTGGCTTCTACTTAAGGATGATAACAAACGCCAGGATGGATTTGATTATTTATTATAGAAATAGAGAACTAAGAATAGGAATTGAAGATACCATTATTAGGTCAAGAAGGGGATTAAGTTGATTAAAGAGACCAAGAAGAATCTAATCTGTGAGTGGGAGATTGGTTTAGCGTGTCTCTAGCCAAGAAGAAGTAAAGCTAGGAGAAGAAGAAAATAACTTTTATAGCCTGTTTGACAACTAAAAGCAGAATTACTTAACCTGTTTGGATATCATTTAAAAGAAGATATTTTTCGATTTCTAAAACTTATTTTTGCATTTAAAAGAAGATATTTTTCGATTTCTAAAATTTATTTCTGCATTTAAAAGAAGATATTTTTTAATTTTTAGAATTTATTTCTACTTTTAGAATCCAAACGGTTTTAGCAAAAAAAAACTTTTTACTTTTAAAAACCATTTTAAAATTATGTTAGATAAGCTAGTTTCTAACATTTTAATTTAATTAAGTTAAAAATAACTTCTCAAGAGGTGAGATGTTTGGATACACCTTTAAAAGTAGTTTTTTGACTTCTAAAGATAAAAAAGTTAAATTTTAAATTTAGAAAATTTTAAAAATAACTTTTAAAAAGAAAAATTATTTGTTTTTTTACATCTGACTTATGGGATTGACTTTTTTTTCTGGTATCCAAACACAAGACATTTTTTCTTTTGCTTCTTGAAATCATTTTGAAATTTAATTCTTAAACTAACTTTTGACTTTTTTGATTTAATTAAGTCGAAAAACTATTTTTATGTGACATCCAAACACGCTCTTATCTGATGACTGAGGCTGCAGCTTCATTATCGTCGCCATCATTGTCTGAAAAGGCATCATAATCATCCCAAGGACCCCAAACATGTGCAAGACGGTCACACTTGTCTAGAAGATCACCATCAGGCCGTGCACAAACAGACCCCAAGTATGTCAATATGGGTAAGATTTCTGCACCAACCAATGCATCGACCACGACATCACCAAATCGACCATAAGCAAGCTCGAGATGGCAAAACATGTGGAAATGAACCATAACATCCTATCAGGAGGAATATGAAGAAGTTCGCGCAAAAAAAGGGTTAAAAAAATAAGGAATTCAAGAAGAAGGAAAAAATAAAAGCTTTATTCCCGATCCAGAGTTAATGCCACCTGACCGCACAAATGGCTATTTTTTGGGGTGAACCAGAAGATAATGAAGCCTTAATTATCTACAAATACTTGTGGGCTTGTAAAATCTATTCATATGTAAGATTATCCACCTTCTGTTTTATTTTAAGTATTAATAATTTTATGATCATCTATTTATTTTATTTTTTTGTAGGATCACAAGGATGCGGTACGTATTTGCAGACACCAATCAATGCCTATCTGGGATTTGGAGAAGGAATGCGAAGGTGTTAAAGTACTAGTTGAAGAATTTGGGTTGTTTCCTGCGGTCCAGAATTACGTGGAGTATGATGTTGTCATCGTGAATTTTCTTTTCTGAGAGTTTTTATGAAGATACTGATACCTTATATTTCCCATGTGGTGAGTTAACCTTGATCCCCGATGATGCTCAAATATTTATAGGCCTTAATATGCAATGTAAAGTTGTTTTTGAAAGAAAACTACACCAAGGAGTTAGAATGGGACCAATTGTACGTTCTGACCGGTAATTTGTATGGTTAAGACAAACAAACTTCAAGTCAAAATTTCCACCAGTTTGGTAAGTATAGAGTCAACCATTTGAAAACTACTT
Organism: Papaver californicum; assembly: GCA_023531435.1. NCBI lineage: Eukaryota > Viridiplantae > Streptophyta > Magnoliopsida > Ranunculales > Papaveraceae > Papaver > Papaver californicum. The sequence goes on along the minus strand of JAJJMC010027604.1, from coordinate 81,459 downwards.
ATGCTCAAACAAACTTTTGGAGGGAAAAAGGAGAGACAAACACAAGGAAACTTGGATACCGCGGACATTCCTCATACATCCGCTGCATATATGTTATACATCTTGGGCACTAGGATCTTCCCTGACACTAGTGAAAACCGAGTAAATGCCAACTTCTTACAATTGTTGGATCCTTTGAAAGAGATCCGCAACTACTCGGATGAGGAAGGCCTCTAAGGCTCTCCAACCAATTTGTTGAGAATTTCACTCTTCTCCAGGTAATTTACGAACAATTTAATTGTTGTTGTTTTTTTTTTTAGTTTGGGAGTATAAACACTTCCCAACATTGTTCGCGAGAAACAAATCTGTAAACAAAAAGGTGGATTGGTAACCACATCATCCTAGAGCTCTCATATACGAGTTCAAAGGGGGTCCAAAGCCAGGTAATAAGGTTTGATTAATATAAATGAGATTTTCTTTGGACGAGATAACTTCAATAAGGTAGTGTTTGATTCTTACAAGGATGAAAGAGAAGTCCATCACATTCTAAAGGCTGAGGACATTGCATTTTACAACGGACCGTTGTTTCACCCAGGCGGATATGTCATGTACAATCCTTTGTGTGTAATGCGACAACTTGGGTATAATCAAGAAGTTGTGGGATATACTTCTTCGCACATTTTTAAGGAAATGCGAATCAACTTCCAAGTGAACTGTCATAGCTTACACACCACCACCAATCTCAAATAATTGGAGGGAAATGCAAGAATATTGTATGCTAGATCAGAGTGGTCGGACTCTTACGGTCAACAATGATGAAGTGGATCCTGCCTACATGACAGAATACTATAGATACTCCCATGCTTATGTGGTACGCCCTCCCACGTAAACTTATGTGGTACCCCACCCCACCCCACCCCACAAACAGATACACATAAACAAAAGAAGGAAATGGCTGCTACAACTTCTACATCTTCTTTTATTTATATTATAAAGCTTTTTCCAATGGTGGTACGTATGTTTCTCACCTATGTTTTTCACTTATGATTTTTGCTAGAAACATGGGACTCAGTATAAACATTTGCAATATGTGTAAGGTTGAGGCAAAAACTACAAAGCATATACTTATAAATACCACTTTGAGAGAGTTATCTGGATTTTTATCCCTAGTGGTAGTAGATCTACACAGAAGGAAGAAATTTATGTGAACTGAAATAGATTAGAACTGGTTCATGAAGATAACCAAAATCCTTGTGAGATATGGAAAACAAGATATACATATGTCTTCCAGGATTTCAATCATCAAATTGCAGTTGCCAGAAAAATTCAAAATTTAAACTCATTGATTGGTGGGGGCATGAAAAAAACATGTATAACTTCTTTAAATCAATACTTGCTAAAATAATAATCTCATAAAAATAATAAAAAAAATTGGTCCCATATATCTGCTTTTTGTTTAAAACAATAATTTAAATAATATAATATTTTAATACATTTAAGAAATTATCCTTAAGTATTTATAGGTCCCAAATATTAATATAAATTATTAAGAAAAATAGGAATTATATATCAAATAATCTCAAAATATGAATTAGTAGTGGTTTTTTTCTTTAAAATTCAAATCAAGTTGTATTATATCCTAAATAATTCGTATTGCACTCACAAGGCCCGGTGTTATATTATTGTATTGCAATAAGAAGCGCTGTTGTGAGATGGATTCTTGTAATACGTCTTTTCATAAAACTGGTATCTTAAATTATTCTAAAAATTATTTATGAAGTTAAGAATTAATGAATAAATTAATACACTATTAATTTATATATAAAAAAATAAACTATTCACTTATCGATAATATAATATCTTTTTAATTTAATCAAATGAGATGGTCCCAAACCTTTGTTTTTAATCTAACCATTAGTATTTCATTCCAATTACGAAACGTCTATATGATGATTTTTTTTTTAAAAAAATACATCAACGATGTCACTGTAGTACACTGGTAAAGTCGTTGGGTGATGATACCAACGACCTGAGTCCGAAACTCGTTAGCACCTAATTCTTCATTGATAAATAATTTTTTTTTTAAAAACAAGTACATCATAAACATGAAACAAAATACAATGATAGATGCAAAACACAAATAAATCACAAACTGAAAGAGCGATCAACAACAACAACACCCAAATCATATACATTGAAATTGAAGAAGGAATGATACTCTAAATCGTAGTTCGGACATTTTGATTTATTTTATTCTTGGTCCATCAACCTAACTAGCTAGATCCCCTATAATGCACTATACTACACTATAAATTGTAATGCATAGTATAAATCTCTTAATAACTATTTTGATTCGGGAGTAAAGAATTTTTCTTGTGAATACAAAAGAAGCTCAAGATGCAAGCATGCAGTTGGATGTGTAGATGCAAAACAAGATGAATGTGAAACTTTATTGGAGGCAGTAAAATTGGCAAAACATTCAGATCTTCCATAAACATGCTTTCAGATATACGCGAAGATAATAGTTCGTGCAACCAATAAAGACATGTTTGAATTTCCTTTGGAGATATGGATACATAGTTTAAGATCGGGTCTCGTCAAACATTCACAAGTTCTTCGTGACTTGAATAAACAACAACAACGTGAATAGGATAGAATACCCTGTTACAAAGAAGTTGTGAAAATTTCCCATTACGTTAGGTTCTCCATCCAACCAAATAATTAGGATGTCAAATGTGCACACACGTAACTAGGGCTGCACATATCCGATCCGCATCCGCCAGTTTTGATACCCGCCTTCTGGCGGGTCGGGTACAGGTGACATCTTCTCTCACCCGCCCAACCCGCCAGAAAATCCCTTATTTGCTGGCCCTTGGATTAGACAGGGTTGTTTCATCTTGGCTGTTGGTTTGATACGAAAAGAAAGTCTCTTCTGTTATGTCTTCTCCCGTTCTATTATTTTACTTTTCTACTTCTGTGTGTCTCTTAAGTCACATGGGCGATATAATGTTGCTCAAGTACAACAAGTATTGGGGAGAATATGAAAAAATGAATTTGTTGATGTTTATTGCTGTACTTCTGGATCCACGAGAGAAAGAACAAGGATTGTATGTGACTGTTAAAGATTTAGTTTTAAAACTTTAATTTTATTGTATAATTTTGAATGTTGGGACTTAGATTTTAAGATGATCGAATGTTGGTTAAAATGGTTTATCAGGTGGCGCGCGTGAGGATTAAAAAAACAGCCAAGTCATAGATTTTTTTTTACATTGAATCTGGGTGGGTGATCAGCATCCGACCCGCCGAAATGGCGAGTCAGACCCGACCCGTCCTACGACGGGTTGGGTACAGGTGAATACTACAGTCACCCGCCAACTGGTGGGTCGGGTGCGGGTGGGACTAAACCCGACCAGATGTGCAGCCATACACGTAACTTTACACATGTGAGAAAAAGACACTTAAGCCCTTTAGACACGTGTAAACCGCACGATATCAAGGCTAATTAACGCATCCAGATTTTGACATGTGGCAACTTGATCCAACGACCAATGAAGTACCATGTGTCAAGTGGCAACCAATGTGTTAATGGCACCTGAAATATTACTTGGAACAACTTTGTTGTGGGAAGCCAACACAGAAGCACCACACTTATTTGCTCAGGGCACCATCGTCTTCTCCATCATTTCGAACAAGAAAATCAGCAGGTGGATTTTGGTTTGAAGAGATTTCAAGATGAAATTGATATCATTGGATCGTAGAAGCTGTTAGAATACATGGGTTAGTATTGGATAAAGGTTTCAGTGAAAGTGTTGAAATGAAATCAGTCGAGAAGTCGCGTTGGTATTAATTCTCATGGCTTAATGGTCTGTTTCTTCAATTGTTAAAGTTGTTTATTTACTGCTCTTACAAAAATGTGACCAATTTTTTATTGGATGTTTAGAGATCAAAGGGTAAAAGATAATTGGTCATCAATCCATGCGGTTAATCAAGCTAATAAAGAAAATATACCTGCTGTTGTTGCATTTAATCTTTTTGATCGATCTAATGGTGAAAGAAATCGTCAATTAGGGTTTATGTTAAAAATAATTTCGTCATCCTCTATATTCACAAACTACCAAACTCACATAAACATAATACTGCTAGCTTTTACTTATTCGTCACCATGAAAATATCACTGCTATTGTACCGTAACTAGATTGCGATTTTACGTGGAGAGAAGAAGGAGATATATGCGTGGTTCTTGTGGTTAAACCGTGCAAGTTCCTTGGCCTTTCTTTCTAACCTTACTTACAATAACATGTGTCAGCAAATTAGTTTTATTTTAAGATGAGGGTAAAAGTGTAATCATATCACATGGCGTATCTCAGGTTGCTTGTCATCATCGAATTAGTGCTTCGATCAGATTTCAACATGTGTCATTTTTTGTGTATAAAATAAAATAAGGTTTAAAAAGGTATTTTAACAACCACCGTATCTTAATGAAATATTGACCGGTCAATTATCGAGAAATTAATTACTAACTGAAAAATCTAATAAAATAGGGTTTTTTCCCAACTCCTCCATAATGGGTATTTCTCTAAAATGATTTCTTATTTTGAGATATTTTTTAATTTTTTCATTTTTAATCACTTAATCATATTTTTTTTACTGGCTTAGTTGGAATAGCTAAACGAAAAAATAAAAAGAGGAAACCTATAATATTTAGGTGCTAAACCTGTTTTTGCAATGTATAATCATTGTACTCTTCAACTGGTATTCATATTTGCGTTTTATATTTCAGAGGAACTCAGTTATGAAGCTTCTTCTTTCGTGATGTTTTTTGGGATAATTGTTAGAGGGAAAGCCACTTTTATTAGGGGAAAACTGATTTCAGGGTGGATTTTAAAAGCTCACCCCTATCAATGATTCAATAATCATTTTTTATTTTGACTTTCCGTATCACCCATACATTAAGACTTACTTTTATGGACCTCCATAGTTTAAGATTCGCAGCTAAAAGCGGTGATTCCAGATTTCCTTCAAGGATTTGCTTGAACGCAATATGGAATCAGCTTTGTGGCGCCAAATAGTTTGGCGCTCCATAAATTACTTTTTGCGCCAAATAATTTGGCGCAACAAATATAAGCCATTATGATTATTTTAAAAGTTTAAATCTAACGGTTCTATTATTTGATTGGACATTTCTTTTACTAACCATCGGATTTTACTTTGAATGTTCAAATCTAACAGTTCCAATCTTCTGTGCCAAACTACTTGGCGCTTTATGATTCAATATTGAATCAGCGAAAAAGTTAGCCTTTGAATCAAGGTGACGTGGCTAGCCTTGAATATTTAATATGAATCATGATATGAGTAAACCTAATTTGTGATTAGATACATTGACATTCATTTAATTCTCGTACAAGTTTTGAATATTGACCAATTCATTACACAACTTTTTACCAGTTATTTGAATGCAAATCTATGAAACTGCTTTCACGTGTAATAAAAATAAAATATGTAAAGTTCACGTAATTTTGGTGAAAAAATAAAAAATAATTATTAATGAAAGGAAAGTTTTTTTAATTTTAAATCTATCCTAAAATCGGTTTTCCATAGAGTAAAAGTTCCCTGATAAGTGATAATTATCTTTTGTGGCATCGTAAAACGGCGGTGAACCTCCACATGACAGACCCAGTCTAACAACACCTTACATGACGAGACAAAAAGACGCGGACGACGAGACTCATACCCACATTTCTCACACGCTATTAGCCTACTACGAGAAAAGAAAACACCTTTCTTTTCCAAATTACTGTACCTCATGGAAATAAATAATAATTTTATTTCTTAACAAAAACCGGAATATAGATAAATAAATAAATATAAAATAAAAATAAGATCCGATCGATTATTGATTTTGATGAAACAAAACAAAGCCTTGAATTCCTCTCTCTCTCTAGTCACAAAAACAACTCTTCTGTGTCTAAATGATGGTGGGTACTAATAAGAACGGAGGTGGAGGAGGAGTCTGATTTATCCAGGAGCTGATTTATTGAATCTCCAATGCCTGATTCCAACAGAAGAAGAAGAAAAACATCATCATCTAATCAATTTCATATATCTTCATCATCAGGATCGATCTGGTGTGATTATTATTATTATATTGGTGGATCTAATCAATGGTGATGTTAGAACGAGTATCGCCGTCGTTTGGATTATTATTATTATTTGGATTTCTTCTTTCTTTTCAAATTAATAATAATATTGTATTATCATCCTCATCAGCATCAACATCAACAGCAGCAGCACCGACGAAGAATAATATTATACACCGAGGGGGAAGAAGAAGACGATGCAGCTTCATTTCTCTCCTAGTATGAGAAGTATAACCATTAGTAGTAACCAGTATGGATTTTTTGATTTGATGAAGATCAAGATTGGAGCTCGACACATTTCTTATCGTACCTTATTTCATACTATACTTTTTTTAGCTTTCTTATTACCTTTTGTATTCATTCTTACTGCTCTTGTTACTCTCGAAGGTGTCAATAAGTGTTCTTCTTTTGGTGAGTTATATCTATTACTTTTAATCACCCAGATCTCCTTGTTTTTGTTTTTATTTTGAAGATCTACAGATCTTGTTTGTTACTCATGTTTTCTCTATTTCGTTTGATTTAGATTGTTTGGGGAGGCGTTTAGGACCTAGATTTCTCGGCAGGGGTGATGATTCAGTGGTAGTACTTTTATTCTATTCTACTTTTATTTCATAACAACATTATTCATGTATTTGTGTGTATAAACAAGACTTGTTTTGGTTTTCAAATGGTTGTGCAGAGGCTGGTTCAGGAGTTTTTCAAGATCCTTTACCAAGTGAATTCTGAAGAAAGCCCAAATGGAATCAAGCTGCCGGAGTCATTTAACCAGCTTGTTACTGAAATGAAAGACAACCATTATGATGCCAAGACGTTTGCAATCACTTTAAAAGCCATGGTATGTTGTCGTTCGTTATTTTGATATCTGATAGACTTCGTAAATCATAAGTCCTAGGTTTCTAGAATAGTGCCAATTTAACATAAACAAGTTTTTGTAGATTTGACTGGTAGTTTTTAAGTGCGAAGTAGTAATAGAGTAATAAGTTTTTGAACTCTTTGAGTTGGCTGTCTGAAATTTAGCAATTATCCTTGGATTGCATTTAGCAAGAAGACCTAATTTCAGAATAGAAAGAATTTTGGTCTGAAGACTTTCGAGTTGGGTGAATTATGCTATAACTCTTGTAAGTTCCCAGAAGTAGACTCATCTCTCTCTTTCTCCTCTGTGGATACCTATAGCAGTTTAAGTGAATCCTATGCAGTGAGGCTTTAACTTGCACACTGTCTACTGTCCACATGTTGGACACGAGACTATGATTTGGTTATTTAAGTTCCACAGACATGTACATTGTTACTTACCAAGGTTTATGGCTTTAATCTTGAAATCATCTTTATAATTTCTGAAAAATGAAAGCTGGTGTATTTTTTCCCCACTTCCAAGTTATATTTTTCATGCATTAGCTTCTTTCTTGTCTGAACACCTTTCCTTTTAACCTAATTTCATAGTTAAATAAAACAATATATACCTGAAAACTCATAGAAGAAAGAACAAATTCGACTTAAGAAATCCTAAGTTTGCTTAATGGTAGTGTTCACCTTCAACCGCTTAGGTTGAGAAAGCCCCGAGGATAAGATGCATAGGATGAAGTCCACATTTGGTGTCTTAGGATCAACTGCTTAAAAGCTTGAAATTGTCGGATGTGTGAACAATGATGTAAAAACTTTATAACACTACAGAGACTTCATTCTTGCCGTAACATCATTGTAATATACAATTTTAGATTAACTGTAGAAGCTTCTTATTGATGGACAACCACTTCAAAGTAGGATACCAGGCTTACCCGGCTGACTGTGGTTTTGTACAATATGCATAAAAGTTACTCTAGTAATTGATTTTCTTGTTTGTATGTTTCTCTAGAGGGTTCAGCCGTTAGTGAGAAATTGATAGGAAAGTGAATGCTAGATGAATTGGTAACACTTACCAAGAACCTCCTTTGCCCCTTGGGATGCAATGAAGTTCACGTGGATCTTAAGTTTTTGTTCCTTTTTTCTTTCTTTCTTTTAATATGTTTGAAAATGCTCCTTTTCTGCTGCATCTATGTTTGGCCTACGGCAACAGCTGATACTTATGCAGTTATGCATCACTATTTTATGTTCACTTCAACATACTAACTGTAGGAATCTGGTGATGTGGCTTCCTCTATGATTTGTATAACCCAAAACAAGAACAGTAGACCTAATGAAGCTATTTATTGTATTTGGAAGTTAAATAGACCAACAAACACCTAAACCAATATGTTCTCCTTCAGCTAGAATTTGCTCAGTCGTACCCCTTCTGCTATTCACATGTTTAACGAGGTTAGACCTTCTTGCCAAATTTTAGTGCTTTAGGTGTCAACTAAAACAATTTATCTTAACAGATGGAGAAGTATGACAGGGAGGTCAGGCAGTCCAAGTTTGCGGAATTAATGAACAAACATTTTGCGGCAAGTGCCATTCCTAAAGGCATTCATTGCCTCTCCTTGCGCTTGACTGATGAATACTCCTCTAATGCTCATGCACGAAGACAGTTGCCATCTCCAGAGTTTCTGCCGCTGCTCTCTGACAACTCTTACCATCACTTTGTTCTGGCTTCTGATAATATTTTGGCTGCTGCTGTAGTGGTATCTTCTGCAGTCCAATCGGCTATAAAACCTGAAAAGATTGTGTTTCATATTATCACTGATAAGAAGACTTACGCTGGTATGCACTCATGGTTTGCTCTGAACCCTCACTCCCCTGCAATTATTGAGGTGAAGGGTGTTCATCAGTTTGATTGGTTAACAAGAGAAAATGTACCAGTTCTTGAAGCTGTGGAAAACTTCCATGGGATAAGAAACTATTATCATGGAAACCATATTGCTGGGGCCAACCTCAGTGAGACTACTCCAAGGAGATTTGCTTCAAAATTGCAGGCCAGGAGTCCAAAGTACATTTCAATACTTAACCATCTCCGAATATATCTTCCGGAGGTAATACTCTGCAACCTGAATATTTGGTGTTCTTTACAATGTTTAATCTTATAGATTACATGTTTTATATGAAATAGTTGAGCACATGATAGGATTAGAGCATTATTGGGTCCACTGGACCATATCTCGGAGTTTATGTGAAACAAGTAACTCTGCTGGGTCATAATAAATGTTAGAAATATCAAAATTTCCAAAAAATAGTATCCAGAGCAAACAATGTCAACGGAAAAGGTTTAAGGATATAGTGGGCGGGAGAACTTAGATTTTTAAAGCGGTCCCGTTGGGTGGTACTCGAGAATTGAAAGAAATAGTTATATGGTCATTCTCGTGTCTTTTCTCTTTAGAAAGCTTAGCAGGGTTTTAGGAGTGGCATTTCTTCGCTGAATCATTGGATTACCTACCCTTTTTAGAAGGTGAATTGTCTTATCTTCCAAATGATTTTTATTCTTTCAATAGAGTTTTGTTATCTTCTTTTGTTGTCTTTTTAGGGGCGTCTATGAGTAGGCATATGCTGATTGACCTTACGATGTTTCTTGACAGCTATTCCCTAACCTCGACAAGGTGGTCTTTTTAGATGATGATGTTGTAGTTCAACGTGACTTGTCAGCCTTGTGGGAAATCGACCTTATGGGCAAGGTTAATGGGGCTGTGGAAACTTGTACAGGGAAAGATGAGTGGGTAATGTCGAAGCGGTTCAGTACCTACTTCAACTTCTCTCACCCCCTCGTAGCTAAAAGTTTAAATCCTGATGAATGTGCATGGGCTTATGGGATGAATATCTTTGATCTCCATGCATGGAGGAAGACAGATATCAGGGACACCTATCATTCCTGGCTTAAAGAGGTAGACTAAAAAAGAAAAACTTCCCCCTTTTTTGTCTATTATCTGTTTCAGTAGTTATTAGGCAATGTACGCAAGGTAGGTCCACAAAATACCAGTCTCCATCTTTTATGTCTTAATTTCAAATTATGATCAAGTGGGGATTTCCTAAACTTTTAGTTTGTAAGACCAGTCACAGCATAGTCAGACGAGCACCCTTCACTGAGTTTTGAGTTAATCATCAGTTATTGTTTATCCAATAACTTAACAGATTTGTACATGTTGCTTGGTTGTTACATGTGACGGTGGGTTGTTCTCTTCATTGCAGAATCTGAAATCGAACATGACAATGTGGAAGCTTGGGACACTCCCCCCTGCTCTGATTGCCTTCAAGGGGCATGTTCACCCCATTGATCCATCTTGGCATATGCTAGGTTTGGGCTACCAGGAAAAATCTGACATTGAAAGTGTGAAAAAGGCTGCAGTGATCCACTACAATGGTCAATCCAAACCATGGTTGGAGATTGGCTTTGAGCACCTTAGGCCATTTTGGACTAAGTATGTCAATTACACCAATGACTTTGTAAGAAACTGCCATATCTTGGATTCGTGAAATATTAAATGTAGAATACGGGAAGAGAAAGAAGATCGAGAAAGATATAACTGGGAATGAGGTACCATTTGTTATTGTACGTCGGAAGTTCAAGATTCAGGTAAAAGATAAATAAAAGGAAAAGCTGGCCTTGTGGTAATGCTATTCGAACTAGATAGTGTACCATCTCCCACGTAGTAAGAGCAGCTCTGCATTGTTTGCGAGGGGTTACTAAGGGCATTCTCTCAATCTGTAACATAGTGCATCGGATGCTTTAATTTTGGAGGAAGAAGAAGGTTTCTTTCTAATTTGGGTGGTATATATTTGCCCCTGTTTTTTGGCGCTGAATTTGCTGGGTGTCAGATGACACGAAGGGTAACAGATGAACACACACGATCATTAGGTGCCAATTCAGAATTTTCATTTGATGAAAGAACGGATAGATAGCTGGTTTTTCTTTCGCAAGGCACCCAAATATCCCTTTCATTATTTTTTTCCCTATTTTTCTGTTATTTCTTGGTCAGGTACCCCATTTTTTCTATGTATTTTTGTTGGTAATCTTTAGATTAGTTGTTAATGGACATTGCTCTATTACGGATCCCACTGAATTTGGGGAACTATTCTTAGGTATTTGTTACATTCATGAGAATATTGGAAATGTGCAGATAATTCTTTTCTCGTGACGGCTCTTTATGTGTTAGCTTGTTGTCTTTATCAATTCAAGTTGACGTACTTTAGATTTCCGTTTTATAATATACGCAGCTATCTACTGCTAATGGCTTTTCGTGTTCTCTGCTCTTGAATACAGGATATTGATTCAGAAAAAAAGGGAGTCGGAATTTGTTTCCAGAAAACATTTCACTTGAAAGATTTTTCTACCAAAATAGAAGCTTTAGTTGATTTTATGTCATTGTTAATGGCTTTTGTTTTTTTGAATGAAAACGTATAGCTACTTGGGGACCAATTCTTAGCAAAGCGTTAATTGTCAAGTAAGGGATTTTCTTCCTTGGTAATTATCCTTCTTTTTAAATATGTGATTCCTATTAATCCAAGTAAATTAACCTTACATGATAATGACAGACAGAATACTAGTCCTAATCAAAAAAACATTTTTCACCATTTTATACTCAGAATTCAATGCATATCTTTTATGTTTACTTTTTCTCGTTTTCATTTCGTGGACTAACGTGTCTTTAGTCTAGAGTATCAGATCAATTAAAACTAATGCGGCAGTATTGCATCCACCGTTTGAGCTGGTCGTCGGACACTCAGATGATTTGAATATCTTTCATAAGTTATTTTTTAACTTAATTAAAAATTAAAATTAATATTTTATTAACATTTTGATCCTAAGTGTGGGAGTTGGATTTCTATTGAAAAGAAACCAATGAAATATTTTTTAACTTCTGTTTTGAAGAAGCAAAACCATTTCATTTCTATTTATGATATCCAAACACTTATGTTGTGGTTGTCAAGAGGTCTGAACTTGGAATCCCATTAACCATGGTGGATACATGATATCCTCGAGATTAACACTGTTTATCCAACAGCAGCAGTAAAATTTTATTTATTTATTTATTTATTAAAGCTAAATAGAGAGAAAAATGATAATAATAATAATAATAATAATATTGGATTATTGGTGATGAAAGAAGAAATATTGAAAATTTGTGAAGCAGTTGTCACGTTTGTTTGTTGGTATAATAAAAGGAAAAGAAGGTCCGTTTGATTGAAAAGAAAGGAGAGTTGAGATTTCCATTTCCATGGTAATACAAACTAATTGGGAGGGGAAGAAGAAGAAGAAGAATTGATTAGAGTGAAGAAAGAGATGATGGGTGATTTGATTTGACCACTCATTTCTATTCCATGACTTTGAATTAATAGTAAAACTAGTTGCCCACAAATTCGTATACACACAGCACAAGAAGAAGAAGAAGAAGACCAAATCAGGTAGGTATTCTAATACACACTTGATCACAACTTTTTTTTTTCAATTTTTAGCAAAAGTTATTGATTTGTTTGTTTGATCTCTGTAGATCAATTTTCTTATTCACTAATTTTATTTATTTGAATTTTTGCAGAATTTTTAACAAGCAATTTTGCTGATATATATAGTGGAGTTGTGATTGGGTATTTCATTCACATCTTGATATGTCTAAAACTGGGGATCAGCTAGAGATCAAGTTTCGATTAACTGATGGTTCAGATATTGGTCCCAAATGTTTCCCTGCTGCAACCACTGTTTCCAATCTTAAAGAATCCCTTCTTGCTCAATGGCCCAAAGGTCATCTATTTACTCATTTTACCTCCTTGAATTATTCAATTATGAAAAATATTAACTTTTAAACTCCTATCAATGATTATTGGATTGGGAATGCTGGATAATTGGCATGTCACAGGAAATACTAGTTGTTGTTGTTGTTGTTGTTACCCATTGCCAAATTGTATAAAAGCAGTTGACTTACAGCTTCATTTCTTGTTATTCGTGGTTATCATACTTGATAATCTTGTTAGTGTCTTCGTTATCTGAACTAGTTCCTGTTTCACCTGCTTCGTGTCATTTAGAATGGATGTGGTGAAGAAGATTATTGATCTTTCTTTTTGGTATTGATCAAGGGTTTTGTTCATTTTCTTCACCAATTTTATGAAAGCAAGGCGGTTGTTCTCACATGTTAGCTGGATAGTTTTCTCTTCGTTACTAATTTGAGATATGCATCTTAGAAAGTTTCGTAGAGTCTCTTAGATTGTTCATTTGAAGGGTAGTAGTATTGCAAATTGGGTAAAACATCCCGAGGCCATGAAATCTATAAAAATTAAGTGCAGGAAACACATCTAGGTTTGGCATACAGATGAGAGGGTAAATTGGATACCATGTCCCAGTTCAGATTTTACTAGCACAATAGACAGACACAGCAAGTTGAATATGCTATATAGGTTGATTTTGCTTTATTTTTAAGTTTCTGTGGCATCGTTTCATGTCTATATTGAACCATTGCAGTTGTACTTTTTTTCGGTTCTGTCAAATGTGCCATTCTAGTAGTGTTGGTCATCAATTAACTAAAATCCTTTTAAAATCAGAGAAAGCTAATGCACCAAGGACAGTGAAAGATGTCAAAATAATAAGTGCTGGAAGAATATTGGAGAATAATAGAACCTTGGGAGAGTGCAGAAGCCCTATGTGTATTTTTCCCGAAGGGGTGACCACCATGCATGTTCTCGTTCAACCTCCTCCATCAGAAAAAGGAACAGGTATGTCTACAAGATACTTACCTTATTACCTAGTATTTTTAGTATATTATCTGCAAATGAGTTCGTAAAGTTCTTCTCCAAAGTCATCATAGTATTAATCTGCATTCTTAACATACAGACAACCAAGTACTCGATCACTACCACCAGGCAGACAATCTGCTTAAAGCAAGAATAACTGAGTTATTTTCTCTCTCTATTTCTCCAGATAAGAGAGCATCAAAGCAATCGAAGGGAAACAAGTGTGGTTGCGTTATCTTGTAATTAGCAATTTTGAGAACCCAAAAAGATTTGTTGGTAAGCTGTAATGATCTAGTAGTTACAGTTATTGCAATATTCAACCTTTTTCTCTGGCAACAGTTACCCAGAATAATCGTTAACATTTGCTATGGTTCTCTGCCAGTGGTTTTTGGTCGTTCACTAGTGGTACAGATGCTGAAGTTATGGAATATACACGCGTTGAAATCACAGTGCTCCTCGTCATGTTACTGCACTATTGCGTTCCTTCGCAGAAAATGTTGGTTTATTGTACATTGTTACTGTTGATTGCTTCTTTGCAATGTTTTATAGATTTAACTTTCTTGTGTCGAATTCATTCATTGCTAACTTGGAAATATTTATTAAACTTTGGAGTTTCGCAAGACTAGGGAGGGTGGGAGAATAAATCAAACCCATATTTGCAGTCTGCTCCTCCTACTCTACTAATAGAATGCCACATTAATTTCGAATCTTCTTTAGAATGAAGCCAAGATGTTCAAATTGAGGGAGTTAGCCGTCAGTAGTTACGGAATATCACATAACTGGGATCAGTACTTCCTTCTTATAGCCAGATGTTTCCAGGGGAAGTCCGTGATCAGGCATGTCATGCACATCCTCTTTTTCTATTATCACTGCAGTTTCTTCTTACTGATGCTTTCAATGAAATAAAACTGTTGATTATTGTAAAGTTCTGGAGAGTATCAAAATGAATCACAAAGATTACGCTCGGCCACTCTCTTTTTGGCTCTTTCTCCCTGCCTCACTTGAATTCCCCACCAACTAGATCGGAGCCACCAGCAGAAGCCCTTGAGATGGAGTCATTTCAAATATTTCCTAGCCACTTTCAAGTCATTCTTTTCAACGCGCTCTGTAATATTTGAACCCACGACATCGGGTTTGGAGACCCATGTTCCATTCTACATTTTAACCCTCATTTCCATTTGTACTGCCGATTGTTCTTTGAATCATCAATTATCGTGATCATTTTCAATCGAAAATCGTCCGAACCATGTTAATAAGTTTCTATTAACAATGGTAATAGTGAAGCAAACTTATCTAAATTCAACTCCATTTGATCCTCGAGTTGATGCTATAGCCACTGCCATACAAACTGTTGGACTTTTCTAACGAATTGCGGAAATGTTGAAACAACAAAGGGATAACGGAATTATACCTGATCATAAATCTTGCAACATAATGATATCTTGACAAAACCAAATCAATTACAAAAGACAGTTCAAATTCCTGAGCTGAAAGGCAATAAAGCTTTACACAAAACGAAAATATAACCTATCAGGCCGTTCTAAATCTGGCAGGAAAGTAGGTCTTGATATATATACTCTCGCAGCTAGACACACTTTTCTTAGCCAATTTTTCAGCTGAGCAGATGTCTTTTTGAAAGCAGAAATTGAAGCACTTGAATCAGGTTGACCCAGAATGTTACTAAATCTTCTCTGACCAACCCACCCCAAAGCAAAAAAGAATTGCAAGGATTTCTGATTCTCAAAATGAGTCCAAAACCTGCAGGACCTGGATTTCCTTTGGCTGCACCATCACAGCAAACAATGAACCAGCCTAGAGGAGGGAGAGACCAACCAATCTGCCTAACTTCAATGAATCAGACCATAACATGAATCAATCGTATGCAAAATTACCACCTCCTCAAGGGAGGAGAAACCTTTTATCTTTCAAAGTACTAATGGATCTGATGTCTTGGTTCTTGCGAACATTTCTGATAACATGTAGTACACTCTATGAGAAAACTTATAGTACTAGTAGCAGCAGCAGCGGAGGCAAGACCATGATTATCAGCAACAGCAGCAGCAAGACCATGCTTATACTGATCATAATGAAGCCTCAGTATGTTTTTGAGTACAATGACGTTCATTGATGCATATGAGTAAAGTGACCATTATGAAGGAGAGGCAGATTTCGCCAAAATTTGCAAAATGCCCAAATTGTCTGCATTCAAAGACCATCGCTGGTAACCTAGAAACTATATCTCTTCTGAAAGAATAAGAATTAGGGACTCCAGGATCTACACTAGTATAGTATAGGCTCAGACTTGAACCTTGACAATTCCAAACATAATGCCTTATATCTCTGTTTTCATGATTTAAATCATTCTTAAATCTTAATGTGACACGACCACTGCATGTGCAAGGAAAGACCGGAGTAACCAAGTCCTTCAGGAGGTCCTAATTTAGCAATATCTCAACAGTGAATGGTGTGATTCAGTTTTAGAAATGCAAAATGCAACTATTACCTGAATTGAAGCAACCAAATGCAAGAGTAATTGTTCATTATAGGTGGTGATGCTGACAAAAAAAAATAATTATATAAAATAAGCTAAAATGAAAAAGTGATAACAACACTTTTCCAGAAACGGAGGGAGTATGATTTTTCAGCATACCCTGATAGAAGATTCATAGCATCTGACGGTGCATGAAAGAAACTAACATTCAGATCAGAAGCAACTGCAGCAGTATTTGTAAAATCACTAACTTTATGATCAGCAATAGATTGACTATAGCAGTATTTGTAAAAATCAGCAACATAATTATTAAATATTACCAATAGAATGGCGATAATAGTGGTGATCACCGAGTATCAATAACCGGCTACGATGGCAAAGCAGTTGCATACCAGCAAAGAGATTATCCTAAGTTTAAGACTGAATCAACTGGTAACCACTAAGTAAATCCTACATTGTCACTCGTTGAGATATATCATTCTCATTCTGCCTCTCATCCTTAATACTAATTCAAGTATATTACAGTTAGATTGCTTTGGAGCTCTCCTTTAGGCTCTATCCCAAAATATTTAAGCGGTCTCCTCATGAGACACTCAGTTCCATCAAAATCGAACAACCTGTTTCTCTCTCACCGACTAATCGAAATCTAGCATTCAATTAATCAGCAACTTACTCTGATAGCTACATCATATCCAGCCAATAAGGTTGCACAGGCTAATTTTTTTTCTTGAAGACGTGGAGCTCATAGTGAATACAATCAAATGGCTTATACTTGATGAGATGTTACAATCGCCATGTAGATCATCCTCAAGGAAAACTAGATTATTCTAAAAAGTTTGCAGCTACGTTCTTATAATAGTTAGATGAGCTTTTGTCATCAAACATCCAGTCGTTGGGTGATGGCGTTACAAATGTTTGTGAGGCTTAGCTGTTACTTGTTCATGATTTACACTTTACATGCATTAAAATTCAGATTCCGGGAAGTTATGTGGCTTATACAAATTGTTGTACAAGGAGATAAAAGACAGGATTAGATCAATTACTTACAGATAGGTTGGTGAATATTTTGAGCTTAGAATTTACTCATTCTTCTGCTTTTAATCTCTGCTAAAGAAACAAAACAGAACATGTATTAGCATATAAGAAGAGCCAACATAGAATAACTGAAATTGACAAGACAAGAAACTAAGAAGGAATTGATGATTTACTATTGCACATCTAAAAGTAGCTGTTCAGGATCTGTGATGGCCTCGTGATTTGATCCAGTATACACCCATCTCAAATTCACAGTATTCGGTAATATAAATTATTAACAGTAATCTAATAAGAATCTTGCATTTAGCAAGTGAACTTTGTTATTGAACTAGTTGGTACTATTTGGATACAATTATCAAGAGGTTACAGCTCAGTGGTGTCCTGCACTATATAATAGTGTGCAGAAGGCGAAAGTAAATGTGGTGCTAGAAAAATCATACACAAGCTGGAGCATCAAAATGCGGGAAGGCAATGAAGGCAATGGATAAAGGAGCAATAAGTACAGGGGATCTTATGTCGACAAGAACAGGATTCAAACTCGGGATATCACCATTCTGCGCAAGTTCTAACGGGTTACCGTTCAGAAGCATAGTTTGGCTTCTTAGGTTACCGTCCATCGGAGTTAAATGGTATTCTTCTCTTGATATTGCTCCGTATGATGCTTTTCTTCCAAGCCATGAAACAGTTCTCTTAAGACCATGCATGAAAGTTTTTTCTTGTGGATTTCCTACAACCAAGTTGAGGTTTATGTTGTTTTGAACTCGGATTCGATATTCAGTTTGGTTGCTTAAATTGATCAGAAGTAAGGTTATGCCCGCCTGTACAAAGATAATGACCAAGTATAAAAATGAAACCTTAAATATATATGGGGATGATGACAGAAAATATGGGTGACCAGTACAACATTCTCTTTCTAAGTGATGTTAGAAATTTAGAAATATTGAGAAAAGAAAAATATGACGCTCACTTTTTCCTTGGAACAATGAGCATAAACACGTAAGTGCGCTGAAGCATCGCTATCAACTGAAAGAACTCTTTTGCCCATAAGCCGATGCCATAGAAGTGCACTACTCGTAGCAAATTCATCCAAGCAAAAAAAGTATGAAAATAAGATGTCTTCATGCCAAGCAAAACAAAATCACTATTTCTATCTGCGTGATAATTTAAATACGTTTTACCTGTAGTAATCAGGGTTGGGAACAAATGTGGTTGTGTTGAGGAGACCATAGTTCCCACCAATCAAAGTTTGTCTACAATATACCTTTGTTTCATACTTGGATGACATTCCAAGCTGATCCAAGTACCTAACATGTATATAAAAATTGTTGTAAACTTGAACATCATACTAACAAGAGAATGTAAGGCCACTTAAAAAAATTCGAGACAAAGATGACATACAGAGAAAAACTTAATCCAGCTTACCAGAAGCTATTAACAAATCTATTGGACACATGACGAGCACCATTATTGTAGGCTCCACCAGCTTCTCCAACCCAGGCAGAAGCCCAAGGACCATGTCTTTTCATTGTTTGCAGAAGATTGATGAAAGTTCCAGCAACCATATTCAAATGATAGGGATCCAATATCTTACTCACAAGATGGGGATCATCACCTAGACAGAGATAAGAGGAAATGTATAGGTTCAACGAGCCAAGATAAATAAAATGAACCAAAGGACTTTCTGTGGAATGAAGGAAACCGTAAATGATTTACCCACCAGCGCCCAGATTGTATATATGATGTGTCAATGCATTGACTGTGTTTAACCCGGATACGTCAAGAAACCTTGCGTACCATTTCAGATCAAAGAATCCTCCTGGTGCTAAGACCAAGGGTTTGTCATTGGAGTTCTTGTATAAATCATTGATGAGAGCTTTAAGGTTGATTAAATCTTCTCCGTACTGTGTGGCACCAACACTAGCACCAATTCCATTTCCACTCAGCTCGTTACCTTCAGCAGGAATTTGAATGTGGTTGGTGTCAGTAAATCACTAAATGCATTCAAGGATATTAAAGTCAGATATGATACTTTCATCAAGTTTTATTACCAAATTCCCATGAATCGATACGGTATCCTTTGGAGATAGTGTATTTGATGAAATCACGGGCATTACTGGTGTTCCAAGCACCTCCCCAAGCACCTTTTTTGATGTTGTGCCTCCCATAAAGTGCATTCAGTCCGAATGTTATTATTGCCCTACAACCACAAGATTCAAATACCCAATCACTACCGCTCTTTTATGCATGTTCCTTCTATTAAGTACAGACTTATTAATTCTAACTATGAAGAAAGAAACGGTTAGCATAAAGACATCAGTTGATTGTTGATAATGGGTTAATGGAGCAAGTTTCTTTTAAGTTTGAAAGTAGTCAACCAACAGCTTGTATAATCTTATTGTATAATTAAGATGAACGTGGTAAATGCTTTCTGTTAGCTTAGCTACATATAAAGGTTGAAAACAGATGTAAGCGAATGTTCAAGTAATATCCAAAAGTTAAAATCTTACCCTGTCTTACCAAGTAGGTCGTTGAGCTCGTCCCATCTATTCATGTGTAAACAACCTTTGGAAAATCCAAACAGCCCATCTTTTTTTTTGAAAAATGGATGAGTATGACAAGGATATTTCAAGGCACCCACGTCATAGATAACTTGGTCTTGCAGAGATCCTCCGATTCTTATTCTCAAATGATCGAAAGCTATTACAGAACAACAACCATAAACGATGCAAAATCAGCAATACAAATTCATAAACCTTAACAATTGATCGAGCTCATGAAACGATAAATATAAGTCGATGTCTTTTTTATACATTGCCCAACTTTGAAACAACAAAAATAAGCACAAATCATGACTCTGGGTAGAAACTCAAAAGGCAAGAATACACACCTCTTATGGCCTTGGCGAGCAACGGATGAGATAAGTTCTAAGAACAACAAAACGAAATATCAGTTGTGTTGTATATCCAATGTCCTTGGGACTTAAAAAAGCAATTGAAGTCTGTTACAAACTTGCTTGAATTCTTCTTACCAGAGATAAGGCAGTGGAATCTCCCCATGGGCAGTGGTTGTAGTTACACTTATCTGAAGGCCACCAATCAATCGTAGCACAAATAAAATGATCGTCTGTCTCAGCAACCTTTGTGGCACCCCTAACAACAGCTGTTGCATATGCAGTTTCTTGAGCAAAAATCACAGGGAAAGAACAAAGCATATAGAGAAACAAAGGCACCCAGAAAGCCATAGCTAGCTAGACAATCACAATTCCTTCAAACACTAGGTATTAACTCAATCGATTTAGCTGCACGAAAATGATTAACTTATTAGTTACCCATGATTTTCATAATTTTAATCAAATTCTTAGTCAGAACAGTTCATTACTGCAATCTACAGAGCTAGACAAATTTCAGTTGTTGTTTTTTGTTTTGAAGTAATCAAATCAATCTTGATCTCCCCTTCATATATGAACAAAACCCGTTCCATAAAATTCCACTAAAATCCATTTGCATCTAATTTATAATATATCCAAACAAACAAACAAACAAAAAAAAGCTATCTTTATCTTCAATCTCTAACAAAGGAAATGAGAATTCACAGCAGTATGAAAATTCTCAACAATTCAGAAGCAGGAAGAGTTGAAGACTAATCAAAGAAACAGAATTTGTTACCTCATAAACTGGAAATTCTGCATCTAAATTTGAAATCAAAATACTGTAGAAAATTGAAGCTGCTGTCGCCTGTCTGTCACTATCTCTTTCTCTTTCTTTACATTCCTTTGCTTGTATTTAATCCTACTAACTACTAATCAAATCTAATCTAATCAAGAAACTGTTGTCGCAACACATGGGCAATCTTCAATCTTTGTCGGATAGAGTAAGAATTATGCAACATATTTTATTCTTATTATATAAATGGATAGTACTGAACCCATCACAAAAAAGTAATTCTTAGTTATGCATTTATGAAAGCAAAATATATACCGGTAGTAAAAGGAACCCAATAAAATACTCTAATAATATGTTTAGATAAAAAAATTAATAAAGTTGAAAGTGAAGTTATTTTACTTTATAAAAAGTTGAATCCTTTTACTTTTAAAAATTATTTAAAAAATTATATTCTAATTTAATTTTTAATTTTCTTCTGAATGTATATCCAAACATCTATAAAGTCAGAACTATGGTAAACCTAGGCTTAATTAAAACTAGGGTCTAAATGTAGTTGAGACTAACTCTTATGGTCAATCAGATTTAACTTTCAATTTCACATTCACGTCATCTTGAATTAGAGATTAACTTTTATGATTTTAGTTGAATCAAGAAAACACCCAACGATTTGGTGAAATAGTGGAGTCGCTGGATCACCAACGGATCTCTTCATCTGATGGCTCAGATTTTTCTACGCCAAATGGTTGGACGAAACAATAAAATTTTCATGAGCCAAATGGTTGAGCACTCCAAACTTGATTCAACTTTAATTTCAAGCATTTGTTTGATCCACAACTTGAATGATCACCTTAGGTGACGGTTTTCCAACTTGAATCTTGAAGTTGGATGACCATAATCCAAGGCCCTGAAAAAACATAATCATTGTGAGTCTTGATTATATGTGGCCAAAACTTAGTTTTAGGTCAAAGTTTCGGTGGATACTTAGAATCAGAAATATGATAGCTAATTGTGGTCCAAAAAGTTATTTTTTAAGTTTACCAACACGTTTATTTTGAATATTTTATGATTAACAATGATGGAACAATTGAGAGCTTGGTATATGGACTATACAAATAAAATAGTATATTGAATCACCCAGACCTTTCTGATTGTATAGTTATCCCACTTTTCCACAAGTACAAGATAATAGAATCTGTAAACCCAAGCATGTTCCAATATATAAGGCTTCTACAGTTAAATTCTTTTTTATCCAAAGTAAGCCGTGATTCTCGCGAATCACCAATCAATAAGATCGTTATTAACCAAAAAAATTAAAAGAAAATCCACTCCTTTAGATTAAAACGGAATCTTAGTAATCGGTAATAGTTCTTGAATCAAGGAGTTTACCCGTGACTTTTTTTATTTGAGTAGAATTCATAATGGTTCGAATCGTGTAATCTCCAATTACTGTCATTGGTAACCGTATCTTATTATGTCAACCCCGGAATGGAATGAGGATTGGAGGGAGTGGGGTAGAGAAATGCATGTTAAATGCACCTATAATGATGTTCAATTATCCAAAATGGAATTTCCAAAAAATTGGTTAACAGAAGGTATTCAAATAAAGATCATATACCATTTCTATCTAAAACCTTGGAACAGTTTTAAGCAACGATCTCATCATAGAAATCCAAGGGGAACAAAGGAAAATTCTTGCTTTTTGACAGTCTGGGGGATGAAAACTGAATTTACTTTTGGTTCTCCTCGAAGACGACCTTCGAACTGCCTTGCTCAACTGATTGTTGCCTTTGTTCTACATAATTACAGTTTGTAGTTGTAGGATTTGCCACTTTCTGACTGCATGATTTCCATATGAATCAAACCAATCGTCTACACAAGACACATCCCTATAGCGGATGAGCCCAAATTTGTATAGACATTAACAGAGATAGACACTACGAGTATATGAGCGAATGAGTCTTGAAAGAAATGATGGATTATTCTCGTTTGGTTGAGAATAGTGTGAAGAAATCTATATAACTTGATATCCAAGAAATAAATACTTGTAAATAAGTCATACTAGATATATCAAACACTAAATATTTTCCTAATACTAAAACTTTCCATATAATGTACCGTGACCAGTTCTATACTCATAGCATACCAATTAATGATACAATCAGAGATATAAGATGTTCTTCAATTTCTTCTTTCTCAAACGTAGTATTTTTGTGAATGCCGGATATATTTCTTATAAAGATTAAAAACATATATATCAGAAGTTGCAAGTAAAACAATCTTATACAAGATCTTATGTATGCAGTTAGTACTAATAAAACTTCCAGTAACATAAGCCACAAAAACATATGCATACACAAATCCTAGAATGCCAGTTTAAACCCCTTTATAATAAACTACATGTATGTTGGATAATAATTCCACAAATCATTTTCTCTAACTAGAGGAAGGTGTTGATAGTAATTACATTTGCCGAACACTTTTGGCTAAGTGTTACTAACCTTGTAGTAGCACGTCCTTTGAAAACCTTTAAACAGGCACACAACAATGTTCATAATCTTCTAATTATCATAACATAATATGCAAAATTATTCACAACCTAATTATTTATACTTAGAAGAACTCTCCAAACATTATTGGGTATATAAGAACTAGTAAAACAAGTCCTCTAATGAAGTCTTGTAGTTCTTCCTTGATGCACATGATGCAGGTTCTTGTAATTATATATATATATATATATATATAAAGGAGAATCATTTTTTTTGATATGATCACACCACATTCAATTTTATATTTTCTAAGAATTTAAAGTTTCATATGGTAAAATAATGAGTTTAAAATGAAAGAACACAACTTATGTAGCAAAACAATTAGATAAATAAATCGGACACAACTTATATAACAAAACAATGGATTTAAAATAATGAGACATGCTAAATTATGAACATATCTTTCACAATAATCAAGAATATTTTTAAACAATGAATTTAAAATGAAGGGACACAACTTATGTAGCAAAACAACGGATAAAAATTAATAGACATAACTTATATAGCAGAACATTGAGTTTAAAAGAGTACGAATTTATACACCTCTCTTTAACCGGGGTGCACATTCCATACCATATCATTGGTTTTAAAATGAATTGAAGTTTTTTTTCATAAGTTTTTCTTACCGAAACAAGTTTAAGTGTATTTTCTATGTCTTTCTTATTCGCTTCTATTTTAGGTCTCTCACTGGTAAAGATGATCCAATTTATAATCTTTAGTAGATTGGTTAATATTGAATCACTTAAATTAAGAGATTTTTTTATGGAATAAATAATAGATTGGATTTTTGTTGTTGTAAATCTAAAGCAAACTTACAAAATATTTTTTTTTGTAAAATCAAATATTCAAATTCAATACTAAGGAAATCCATAAATTTAAGATTGACTACGGGGACGAGATGGTGGATGATAGATTGTAGATCTTTTATGATCATCTTACAATCTGGTGCAACTGTTGTTGATTCTCCTCCACACTTCTGTTTTTATGTACTAGGGATTCTCTTTTGAATTTTTAGTAAGAAGTTGTGAGGATTGGCGGTGACTAGTTAAGATGAAGATGCATATGAAAAATATTCTTTATCGGATCGAACATTGTCTTAGATTTTCTTATTCACACCAAAAATTATCCAAGTTTTATTTATTCTATGATTATTTCTCCTCTTACAACCACAACCTTCGAACATGGTTATGATGAAAATGTTTTTTTTTTTATTTGTTACAATAATACAAAATAATTTTTTGATCAACTGTAACCCCTTAGATAATGCTAAGAACCTACGTCTGATGGGTTTCTATATGAAAATTTCAAACTTATAATGATCTTCATAGTATGAGTTGATGCAGTAGCTATAAGAAAGATTTAAAATGAGTTTTTTTGTTCAAAGTTTATTTTGTACGAAAAAAAGATAATAAGAGCTAGTTCCAATTTACAAACAAAGTGACCTCCAAAATGAACTTTGAACAATAAATACGACGTGGGTACCCTAGCCTCTTTCCCCTCTTCAATCTTCTTCTATAAATTTTGAAATATTTCAAGCTTCTTCTATAACTTTTGAAAACTTCTTTCAAGCATCAACAACAACAACTCCAACACCTCAATATGGCTGTGAATCGGCTCAGCGAAAGATTCATATATATTTAGATAATGGAGTTGCTAAAGAGTATTATCATGAGTAACCAGGACTGTTGGGTAGAGAAAGAATTTCTGCCTGGGATATTCGGGAAGATCAGTATTAGACAGTATTATTCCCAGGAAGATATTTTAATTACCTTCTCAAGTACCGTGGTGTGGGAACGTTTAGGAAAAGAGACTACCACGTTATCGATGGGTATTGGTATGAATGAGACTGAATCTCCTAGTTCATGAGGACTTCTATTTTTGAAGCATAGTTCAGGGGGATGTGGTGGTGGTGGAGGAGGAGAAATGATCAATAAAATCATTTAAAATTCTAAGAAAAACTAGTTTCTGGTTTTATCCCTGAATCATCAGTTAGATAATAACTAATCGGAAGGAGGCAGACAAGAGTCTTGTATAAGGATGCAGGGTGATATAGTATCTGGAGATGAGAGCTTTGTTGCCTTGCATCAATTGGCACATATTTTATAATGTGGTATTCATCTTCCTGATATTGTAATAGAAATTGGGCAAGTTCTCGAGCTCCCGGTGGTCGACATATAGATTTCACTGAATCAAACTGAGAACCGTCTTTTACCATTGAAGAATATCAACAATATTCCAGAGAATAGAATGGTTGAACTTGTTGACCCCATCGCCGTTCAACGTCCTTGCAGTGAGACGCCTCTATCCACCTCATTTGTGGGGTCCGCAGGTGTGAAAGATCTACATGCATCTTTATGGTTGTATGAGGCTGTTTCAGCACATGTTTCAATTCACCCAAAGCTTTATGCATGGGTTTATCCAAAATCAGTTTGTGGTCGTGTTGGAGGGAGACGCAGGTGAAGAAGGTTTAGATGAAGTTGCTATTGTTAGATATCCCCTAGAAACAAGAAGTTTTCCATTTGGGTCGTGCTCTTTCCAATTTTTTTTGAAGATTATTTACCATCTTTAAAGCTAGAAATGTATCTAGGTGAACGGAAACTCGTGGGAGAGATTTTCAAAGATGCCTTCTCTGTAGTGGCCAGGGTGCACTACAACATCGTTCCCATGCTCTATGACCAATCACCTTCTTCTTTTTATGGAGGTTCAGCTGGATATGAAGGAGATGAAGATTCCAACAACGATGAAATACCTAAACACTAGAACACATCTCTAGTTTGTCCAATGTGGGACTAACTAAAGGTTCTTCATTCACAAAATAGTGAAAATGGAAATGATGTTTCCACCCAATAAGTGAGCTAGTGTCTCTTAGTGACCCATTGGTCCTAAGATCCATTCCTACCAAGACTAATCAATTTAATTTAACAAATCATTTTAAATTCATTTTCTCCATCATACTTATGGTAATTTTTTTTGATAAAACCAATTTTGATTTCATCATTTTGACTTATGATTGAAAACAATTATGTCTATGGTTTACTTATGGTATTTTTGATGAAACCATCATTTTTACTTATGGTTGGAACTAACTCTGTTGTTTTTTTTTACTTATTGGTTTTTTTGATGGAACCAATTTTGGTTTTAGTATTTTTACTTATGGTTGGAACCAATTCTGTTGGTGTTTTTACTTATTGGTTTCTTCGATGGAACCAATTTTGGTTTCATCATTTTTACTTTTGGTTGGAATCAACTTTTTTCGTGTTTTTTTACTAATAATTGGTTTCATCATTAGATAATGGAACTTTGGGGAAGAGAAGAAGGGGTCGATGGATGGAAGAAGAAGAAGAAATAGAAGAAGAAAGGAAGAAAAAAAGATTTATATGAGAAGGATGATTGTGATATTATTAAAAAATAAAAAAAAATCTAATTTAAATCATTTTAAAAATTTGAGGTTTTATATCAATTTTGTTTAATATGAAGTCTTTATGGATCTCAGTTTATAAACAAATTTTTTATCTACTAAATTTGATCATCTTGGTGTTTTTTTTGTATTTCCAAATCACATAAATCGATAATACCCAAACCACGTTAACATCGTCTGTAATATTATAAAAAATAACACCTCAATCTAGGGGTAACTAGAGCAAATCATAAGCATATTGGGATGGAATGGAGGTAAACTAGTACTTGCTCCCTATGCCATAATTTATACAAGTTACACTCGAACATAAGAAGTCAACCAATTTACGTTTCAACATCTTGAGTTTTCTCCAACCTCTCATTATTATTATTTTGAGGTGAGGACATTAGTGTGAAATTTAATTATCGTCGGATGTGTTTATCCATGTATATATATGGATTGAAAAAGACGCCATGAAAACGAAATATTGGTGAATTATTGCATACATAGATCATATGGATCATGTAAACTGCTTGGACAGTTTCATGAAGAAACATAACCAACAACATGCGAATCCTAAAACGGTACGAGCCCGACATTTTTATATGCAACACACAATTTAGGTTCCATTTTTACAATAGTGATAGTTTTCATGAAAGCCTAACAATAAATTAATGCAAATCCCCTGAAAATTAATAAAATCCGATTTCATGTTTCAGAAACGGGTTGCTTATTAGTACTATAAAATCTTGCATAACTATTGGGGCATTGTAGTGTTTTTGTTATCAAGGGACGTACATGGATTGGTTGATTAAAAGTGAAAATCAAGCAACAAAAGTGAAAATACGTACTAGTGATTAAAAGCCACAACGATCGATTCAATATGAAACGATGACAATTCAAATGGAAAAAAGCTAGAAAAATAAAGAAAAAATCTGAAACTATAGTTCATTTATTTCACTCATAGTCAATCGATTTTGAGTTAGAAGCCCAGAAATCGTTCGTTCGAGTTTGTAATACAGTATTTATGGATCAGTTTGGCCAGGGATACACCAATTCAAAGTCACCTTTCTCCTTAATAAATCCATACACACCGTCTGTACGAGCATAAAAATGGCAACTCGAAGGTGCAAAAATATAATCGAAGGTGTAAAGTTTCAGTGTTTTCATCAAAAAAATGATTAGATATTATTTACATTGAACTGTAATTGCTAAACTGGAGGGGGAAAAATATTAAAACCTCTGTAAGTGGTCAGATTTTTGTTGGTACTGCGGGGGATTGGTATTCTTCTGGCTTGCTGGCATTTTGATAAAGAAAAAAGAAACTTGAGACTTGCTTGAGGACCATGCAAGGTAAGGTATTTTCTGATTTTCCTTGACTTGTTAATTTATCATTTTGTTAATTTATAGTCTTATGCATTTTTGCCTTTTCAGGTTTACTGATAGGTTAGATTCAGTTGTTGAGAGAGCGCAAGTTAGTTGTGTAAGTTAACTTGGTAGGTGTAAATCTATGAAGTTGCACACCATAGTCTTGCACCCTCCGGTTTCTAAGGCCCCAAAATTTTGAACCAACACATTTGCATTGGCTAAGTTTAGCAATCACATGTAAATAATTGAGTAATTGTTTCCTTGCAGGTTCACTGGACAAAGCAGTAGCAGTAACCTAACTAGGTCGAATTTGGAAAATTCAGATGACTACCTCTTATCATATTAGAAAAAGTAGTGAGTTGTATAATGCTTCACTCATATGCATAAACCTAATATTGTCTTGCCTGATTGGCAATGTAATTGAAATAACAAAATGGTCATCGGTTCCTTTCTGTGTTTCTTTAGAGGAAATATCCTAGTAAAGATTATTAATGGTCTCTTTTTCCTTTCTATCTCACAGTGTGAAGCTGGTCAGCTTTGAAAAAATTGAGTTGCGTTACAATTAGCCAGCGGAATAAGTAGCTGAGTCAAGTGAAATCGAGCTCTTAACATAAGTGTGGAATGATGATAGTGAGTTTGAAGACCAAATATCCTCATCAAGCTTCAACACCGTATACATTTCATTTGTTGGGTCATATATAATAGAAACCAAAGCCTCTCTAGCCTCATTCATGTCGCCGTATTGAACTTGTAATAGAATTTAACCAGTTTTTAAACGCTTGATCCTTCTCAAGCACCTTAACTGCCATTGCATCTCAAGTTACGCTGGTTTTGAGATACTGTAAGTTTTAGTCCATGAATCTTTCTTTCCATAATCCTTCATCAACCATATTTCAAAACCAAGGTTATGATTACAACAAAGCATGCAAAGAAACCCATCCAACACCGGCTGGACTTCCGCTAATTCATTTCATTTGATCATGGCAGAAACTTACCCAGAAATTTGAACCCATCAATCTTGTAAACAATTCTTTTTTATTTTAACAACATTGAATGTCTTGAATCTCTTGATACTCTTGCTGACAAGTAGAGTTATAGTGTGAATCGGGCGAAGGCCTCTGGGATCACACTATTCTGAGAAAAATTAGGCTTGTGGCTCAGACCCAAAAGAGATGAATCGGTGAACTCACAAAGGACTCACAAAGGTATATACAAGTTTGAGTTGGTCACACCTCAGATCAGGTATACCGTATATACAACACTTCTAGCCTCCTAGTTGATATCCATTCTCTGTTCGAACAACCAATCTTTTTTGAATTTTGAGCTTCTAAATCGAGATGCTGCGCAACTTCACCCCAAGAAAGAAAGCTTCAACTTCAGATTCAATGGGACTCGAGTACATAGTTATGACATTCAGCTACACACCCTTTGAAAGCTGGGATTGAGACCATGGCAACTGCGGCAATAGAGGAATGTGTTATGCTGTGAGCTCCTCTATCCACAGCATAGGTGGGTGCCGTTCTCTGCCCTCAGTTTGGTTGGGTGTTTAGATTCACATTAAACCAAAAATGTTGTAATTGGTATAGATTCTGATTATCAACGTTACGCCAACAGTTACGATGTTTAACAAAAAATAAACTACTACAGATTTTTTTAAGCTCATCTGCCGAGAGAGTGTTAACTAAAGAGAAAAATACAGAATCACCCGGTACACATTCTTATACATGCATCTTCCGTAGAAGATGTAATGCATTGTCAGTCTCCTTTCCTGTTAGAAGCCCCTGAATGATAATATCATATGTTCGAGGATTTGGTAAACAACCCTTCTCTTCCATTTCAATGATTAGTTTTTCAGCTTCTATTAACATCTTGTTATGAAAGAGGACATTAATCACTGTGTTATATGTTACTACATTAGGCACTACTGCTTTGCTAGGGAATTCATTAAATAGTTTTCTTGCATCTTCCAACTTGCCGGCTCGGAACAAGCCATGAATCTAATATTATATATATACACATCAGAGATACCAATACCTTCAAGGATTCAAACAATTCTACTGCCTCCTCCATTTTCCATTCTTGATGTACCCATCCACACTGTACCATATGTGACAATATCCGGAGATAGACCAGAAATTTGCATTTCATCAAACAAATTATCTGCTGTTCTAACTCTTCCATCCTGGTATAGTCCCCTTAATAGTACACTGTAAGTAAATGTGGTGGGTTGCAATCCATTTCGTTGCAATTTCTTGAATAGGTGCATAGCTTCATCCAACTTACGATTCTTGCACTACCCATCGATTAACACACTGTAGTTGAACTCATTTGGCTCAAGGCTCCTATCCACCATCGAGTCAAACCGTGTCACTGCCTCTTGCAACCGACCTGCCAAACACAAACCATCCATCATTGAATTATAAGTAATCTGATCAGGTGGGATGTTTAACTTGTCCATCAGTTCAAATAACCCCCGAGCATCTTCCGTCATCCCATCTTTACTGTGTGAATCTATTAATATACTAAAGGTTATTATATCGGGTGAAATCCCTCGACCCATCATTTCATCAAAATATCTTATTACTTCTCTCTATTGACCATGTAGGCAATGACCATGAATCATACAAGATATTTTGATGAAATGATGGATCGGGTGATTTCAAAGAGCCTCTTTGCCTCCTTTAACTGGCCTGAATTACCAAACCCGTTAATCAAAATATTGTAAGCAACTACATCAAGTACAACATTGGAATCGTGAAGCATTTCAGAGAAGAGAACCAAAGCTTCATCAAGTAAACCTACTTTACAAAGAGTATCTATAATCGCATTATATGAAATAACATTGAGTCTACAATTCCATTTTAATATCTTGTTTTTTAACCAAAGAGCACGACCCACTTGACCAGTTGTACAAAGCCCATATATAGAGTATTACATGTAACAACATCAGGTTGAATACCCGTCTTAGTCATTTTGTCGAACACTTTGATTGCAAAATCGATCTTTTCTTGAAGACACAATCTTTTAATCAGTGTATTTAAAGCGATTGTATCAGGATGAAAACCTCTCTTAATTATCTCTCCAAGCAAACAGAATCCATGGTCAACTTTCCTAATCGACAACAACGATTTAGATGGTAATGGCCTTTCCAAAATCAATTGCAAAGTATTTCAAACCATCATCAAACTTCTTAATCCTTCCAGACTTACACTCATCCCTAACAAAACTTTCAAGTTGTGATATTCTATCACTACTATAACCACCAGCATAATAATATCTCACGCTTTTATGATGCAGTAGAAATAAATGATAATAATAATAATTACCTCTTCTTCCTGCTCTCTCGTCTCCAGCTGCAGTAATCTCCTACCCAAATATATTTCCAGATCAAGTTGAGAGAATTCTTTTTTGAAAATTAACCAGAGAGAGAAATGGTATTTGGGAGCAAAATTTGAGGATTTGTGTTAAATCCAATTTTGAGAGGTTGAGAGCGGCTTGAAGAATAGAAGTTGAAGAAGAACATAAGAGAATATAAAGTTTAGGTTTAGTTTAGTTAGGGTATCTTTGTTTAAATAGAAGGTTAGGATGAAACAAAATAATATCAATCAATAGTCAAGAATATTTAGTTTATACGGGCGGGTTCGGTCGGTTTTTATACTAACTCCATAAACCGAACCAATATGAAAATGTATTTGATTTTTAAAACCGTATACAAACTGGTTACGGGCGGATTCGATTAAAAAACCCGTGATTATATCAGGTTTGGGCGAGTTTGATTTTTCGGGGCGGTTCCTATGGAGTCCTACTGGTATCGCAGCGAGCAGGACGACCCCAAAAAACCGCCAAACAGCAAGCATGTGACAGTCACGGATGAATTAGATTATTGGGTCTTTGCCGGTTTTGCAAGTTGAGCTTTTACCTGTTGAGTTGCCATATATGAGTTCTGGAGGTGCGAATCAATATCATCGATGACAGCTACTTGCTCATGGTCCAGCGCAGCAGTATCTATAAATATCCGACTTGCCTAACCAATCTGGTTTTGTGTCAACATTGTTGTTGTCAAGTAGCAAGCAAAACATCCTGGTTCTCTTCTAGATTCTACAAGAGCAGTGCGGTGTCTAGCTTGCTTAGAGTGTAGCTCCCTTTCCGCAGCACCATGTCTGAAAATACCCACAGTTCATGTTAAGAGCACAAAGGGTAACAAATCACAGGAACTCCACCACAAATACTTTAATGTTGAGTTCCAACCACTGTGTTCTAATACATTTTCTCCTGGACACCAACAAAAAATCAACCACATATTCAAAACAAGTGGTTCAAAGAAATACCTGGATAAACTAAGTAGACTAGAATAACTAAGAAGAAAATAGATTCCATAGTAGATAGTACCACTGTGAATGCTACTTTTCTATAATTCTACTCTGCATCTACTTATCCAATTCTGTTTGCATCTTACGAAGATGACAAACGTAAGGCAAGCTACGGAGACATTCAAAAGTTAAAATTTCGACAGCTACAGAAAGTGGTAGCAATTAGTAAATCTACACAAAAAACACTTGCAGATTGCTGACACGCGATATAGAGAATTATGACCTTGAATTTGAGGTGGACTTGGTATTTCTTTGTAGTCCCCCGTAGATGGGTTCCATAAACCATAACCAGTTTTAGTACTAGTGCGTACACAAAACAAGCCATTACAACAATCAACAAACTGTTCCTCAGTTAATCAAAGGAGAAGAGCCAACACAATTGCCAGTATTAGAATCGCCGGGGAGCTGACGGAAGATCAACAACGAATAGGTGAGCACTTGCAGGAGTTCTATACTGAGTTATACAAGGAAGATGTTGCTCACAGACCATTCATGGAGGACATACAGTTTGAGAAAATTACAACACCCCAAAGTGAAGAGATGGAAATGCAGATTACAGAGGAAGGCTATCAAACAAATGGAAGTTAATAGAGCGCCGGGTCCGGATGGGTATCCTATTGAGTTCTACTCGCATTTTCGGGACGTCATTAAAGAAGATTTCATGAAAATGGTTAGCTTTTTCAATGCAACTGGCTTTTTGGGTTGGAGAACCAACAACACATTCATCACTCTGATTCCTAAAAGAGACAATGTCGAGTTCGTCAAAGACTACAGACCTATAAGCCTCATCAATACGTGCTACAAGATTATCTCTCACGTCTTATCAACTAGGCTCAAGAAGGTACTCCCAATATTATATCTAATTCTCAAACTGCCTTCGTAGCTAAGCGTCAAATCATTGATAGTATCTTGCTTGCAAATGAGTGTATTGACTCCAAGTCTCCAAGATTAGGGTGGTTGTTTAAACTCGATGTTGAAAAGGCATATGATAAAGTCAACTGGGGTTTTCTGGACACTATTATGAGTAGAATAGGAATGGGTTTAAAATGGAGGAGATGGATCATGACTTTAATCTCAACATCCCACTTCTCTATTCTTCTAAATGGCAAGCCTGGGAACCGGTTCAAGAGCTCAAGGGGGTTGAGACAGGGAGACCCTTTGTCTCCTTTCCTCTTTACCATGGTGATGGAGGGTTTAAGCAAAATGGTCAAGAAAATGGAGGACAATGGTCTCTACAAAGGGTTCTCAGTGAAACAGAATGGAACTCAACTATCGCATTTATTGTTTTCTGCCGACACAATATTCCTCTCTAGTGATGACTCTGAACAGATATTGAACATCAGAGCATTGCTCATTTGCTTTCAAATCAGCTCGGGTTTGAGTATTAACCCTATAAAAAGTACTGCTGGTAGGTTTGGGGATACAAATTCAGATGATATAGTGGAGCAGAGCTTGGGTTGCAATTTTGAGGAACTACCCATTAATTACTTGGGGATGCCGGCTGGCTCACAATATCGTAACAAAGGCATTTGGGACTTAGTTATTGAAAGGAAAGAAAAGAAGATTCAAGGGTGGCAGGGAAGATTTTTGACTTATGGGGGCAGATAGGTTTTGCTGAAAAATGTGCTAAGTACATTGGCTATATATCTGATGTCGGTCTACTCGATGCCAGCTTCTATGCAGAAGAGACTTAATAAGATTATGCGAGATTTTCTTTGGGGCAGCAACACAACTGACAAGAAATATGCACTTGTTTCATGGGATAAAGTGCGTAGAGCCAAGGAAGAAGGAGGGCTTGGAATTAGGCAGTTGAGACTGACAAATGATGCTCTGTTATGTAACTGAAATTGGAGATTCTCGACGGAACCTCAAGCACACTGGAGAGTGATCACCAAGGAAAAGTATGGGGTGGACAAACAACAATAGAATACGAAAATTGTTCGAAGCTCGTACGGCACATCTGTGTGGAAGGGAGTAAATAAGAGATTAGAAAAGTTCAAGAACGGATTGAGATACATAGTAGGAAAGTGTAACAAAACGCTCTTCTGGAAAGATCATTGGATAGGTGAAGATACACTTGAAATCAGCTTCCCAAACCTGTTCAAAGTATCTAGAACAAAGGAAGTTACTGTCAGCAAGTTTTATACAATTCATGAGGGCTCCATAAATTGGAACTTAGATTTGAGAAGAAGACTTATGGATGTTGAGATACTAAAAGCAGTTAGACTTACTTCTCTGCTGGACACGGTACTTCTCACTGAAAGTGAAGATTCTAGGGTCTGGAAGCATACTAAAGATGAGATTTTTACGGTTAAATTTTGCTACAATGCTCTGTCTACAAAAAAAACTTACGGATTTTCCTTATAAGGCGGTTTGGAATAGTAAGGTACCAACTTAAATTTGAGGAGAATTTTCCTTATAAGGCGAATTTGAGGGCTAACAAAAATTATTTAGGGGCTATTTTTTTAAAGCCATCCAATGGAAGAAGCTAAGGGTAACCTAAGGGTATGTAAAATTATTATAAAATCTAAACCTAAATCTATTTCAAACTTTCACCATTTAAACTTTCGATTCTCTTCTTCTCCTCTCAATTTCAAAACTACCGATTACTGTACAAACTACCGATTTTCCACCATTTTTTTCTCATCTTCAACAGATTAATCGTAAACCAATTCATCGTATAATCGTAAACCAATTAATCGTACTTACTACAATCCAAAGATGCCTCGACAAAAGCAAACAAGTCGTCAACCTCCTAATACAGATTGACCGCATTTTAACGAATTAGTAAGAGATCGAGAAATTGTTCAAGAACAAAGCGATGAACGCGATGAGGATGAAGTAGACACGGAGTCCGAATACGAAAATCTGCCTCTCCAGCAGTTGATGGCTCCAATAAGGTTAGGGGTTTACCATAATTTGTGTTTATATTGCTTAAATCGCTTAAATTAGTGAGTAGAATACCAAGGGTTTTAGGTGCAGTAACACAATCGGTAGTTTCGTGGTTGTATTAAACTACCGATTGTGGCAGTGTTCTTCACTGCTCATGAAGATCATGCACAATCGGTAGTTATCTTTAGGTTAAAACTACCGATTGTTCTTCTGTATAAAAATTTCGCAATAATCGGTAGTTTTGTATAGGCTTAAACTACCGATTGTGAGTGTTCAGTGAACCTCAAAAACACCCATCACAATCGGTAGTTAGATTTAGACATAAACTACCGATTATTCTACTGGATGCAAAAGTAGTGATAATCGGTAGTTTCGTTTAGTGTTAAACCTCCGATTGTGCTAGTTAGTGATCCTCAAAAACATCGATCACAATCGGTAGTTATTTTTACACC
The DNA here is from genome assembly GCA_023531435.1 of Papaver californicum. NCBI lineage: Eukaryota > Viridiplantae > Streptophyta > Magnoliopsida > Ranunculales > Papaveraceae > Papaver > Papaver californicum. The sequence goes on along the minus strand of JAJJMC010027604.1, from coordinate 45,507 downwards.
TAAACTACCGATTATTCTACTGGATCCAAATTTAGTAATAATCGGTAGTTAAATTTTTTATATAACTACCGATTGTGTGTGTGTCCATACTCTTTTGTGTTCCCATTTTTTTTATGCACAATCGGTAGTTAATGTAGAGCCCGAGCTACCGATTGTGAAAAATCGGTAGTTAAGTTGTTATTTGTACTACCGATTATACACAATCGGTAGTTAAGTTGTTTTTTTGACTACCGATTGTTAATAATATGTTGAGTTCAACTTACTTTGTCTACCGTTTTATGTACTGAAATAATTGTTCTTTATCTTGTATCAAAAAAGGGAAAGGCGATCAAAGCAAGCCCCCGATACAATTCTATCGGGGCCTCGTCGTGGAGGCGGTAAGAAGGTTACCGCTAGTGCTAGACGACAAAGGAGCGCTATCCAAAACGAAGAAGGAGGACCAAGTGCTCCTCAAGCTCAACACTTCGAAGGAGGTGGACCAAATGCTACAGAAGAAGAAGAAGAAAGTGGTACAAAGAAACAACCAAGGAAGAGACGAGGGCACAAGGTCCCCGACTCTCTAAAGATTAAGGGTCTACGAGAAGGTCAAATCCCGGGGCTCCCAAGAGACGGAGGACGTCTATTGTTTGGCTACAAGGATTCTTGGGCCAAGGAAATCTACTCTACCGAGGTAATAATTATTAAACACCATTCTTAACATATTTGATCCACCAAATAGAAGTGTTAACTTTTATTCTAATTGTTTTTTAATTCGTCGTCTATATTAGGACCATTCTAATGCGGTCCGTCTACTGAAACCTACGGCCGCACCATACAAGATGAACGGCTGGCCTTTGAAAGGTGAGTGTGTTCGGTTCCAGCAAATTATAGAGCACTCGGGGCTATCTACGGCCGCCGCAAACTCCATGTTGAAGCACGACCGGGTGTCGATATCGGATTCATGGAGAGGTATTATCCGGAGACCGATACTTTCCACATGCCGTGGGGAGAGATGACCATCACACCCGATGATATGGTGCAGATTCTAGGTTTGACCGACCATGGTACGGCGGTCAAGTTTGACTATGTGAAGCAGTTAAGCTGGGACCAACTTTATGTTTTGAACGATAAGTGCTTTGGCTGGGACCGAGAGACCACCAACCAAGAGTTTGACCGGTGCGCAAGATATAGAACCAGGCAATTTAGTATGGTTCATCTGATGGAAAAGTTCAGAGGCACCTTGGAAAAAGAGAAGGCCAACCCAGAGTTCAGCGATGACCAGGTCAGAGCTGCAGCCACTGCATATCTTTTGTGCCTTTTGGGATGTGTAATTTTCCCCAATTCCAGTGGCAACCGGGTTGACGCCAACCTGCTACAACTTCTGGATCCCATCGAGAAAGTTCAAGACTATTCATAGGGTACTGCTTGTCTTGCGTTTTTGATGGAAGAGATGAGGAAGGCATCCCGGGAGGAGACTAGCCAAATATCCGGGAACGTGAGCTTATTGCAGGTATTTTAGTAACTCCATTGATGGTTTGATTGCTATTTATTCTTTCTTCTTTTGCTCTTTTAATTTTCTCATACTTGGTTTGATATGTTCATTAGGCTTGGATCTACGATCACTTTCCCTCCATGGAGTTGGCAAGATAGTAGCCGGATTGGGACAGAGGCACAACCCGAGGCCAAAAATACATCTTTTCGGGCAACCATTCAAGGTTCAAGGAGCAGGAGTTGATTGCTTTGAGGAGGAACCTAGACTTCATGGCGGCCCGATATGTATGTTTTGATCCCTACAGGGAAGAGCTAGCTGATCGTACTATACCTCGAATGTCTGAGTTGGCCATGTATTTTGGACCCTTGTGGAATCCAACAGGATATGCCATATACAATGCCTCTAGGGTCCTACGTCAAATGGGTTATGTCCAAGTAGAACCTAGGCCTCACATCCACGAGAAGTTCAAATTGGACGTTCCAAATAATGTTTGTGGTAAGGACACGATCCAAATTGTTTACACGCCCAACCCATCTGTTGAAGATTGGAACAACAGAATGCATTACATGATCGACGAGGGGAGACCTGTAAACCGCGGTGATGAGATAACCTCAGCCTATATGGTATGGTACCGGGAGCATTCTCATCTTAAAGTGATCCGTGAAGACAAAGGAAAGAGCACCAGGGTGCAGGAGTATAGGTCCATCTTCAAAGACAACCCGTCGGCCTTAGCAAGGCTGGTACATAATGTTATTTCCTTTTGATTTTAGTTTTACGGGTCAATATTATAGATAATAATGGTTTGATTGTTATTTCCTAAAAACAGAAGAAGAGGATTGCATTTCTGTCGAACAAGGTAGGTTCGTGCCTCAATGCGGGAGATAAAGACCTCCTTGACAACCTTGATAACGAAGCTTATGATCTCCAGTTCGGAGATACATGTACGATCACGACCACGACGAGGAATGCAACTTCTAAGAAAAGTAAACGTTCTCGCGGTTCAACGAATGCTGCTCCCCGAGCCAATGTCCCTGGTCCTCCAGCCAATGAACCTGAAGCCTCTGTTAATCGTGCTCCTCTTCCTAAAACCAAAAAAGTTAGGAATTAGGTTGTAATCGTTAAATTGAAGGAAATTATTTTAGTGTTTAACATTTCTGGTTTGAAGGTTTCCGATTTGAGATGATTATATATATTTTTTTTTAGTTATCATTTGATTTTCCATCGGTTTATTTTTAACAAGTTATGTTCTTCAAATTTTACATGTACAATCGGTAGTTAGCGGGTTTGAACAAACTACCGACTGAGTAAATTCATCAGTAATCGGTAGTTTAAGATTTTTTAAAACTACCGATTGTATTTGTACAAAATGTTGAAATTGCTTAAAAAATCTCGATTTCCAATTTGGGGCTACTAATCATAATCGGTAGTTTAAGATTTTTTTAAACTACCGATTGTGTTTGTACAAAATGTTGAAATTTTTTAAAAAATCTCGATTTCCAATTTGGGGTTACTTGTCATAATCGGTAGTTTAAGATTTTTTAAACTACCGATTGTGTTTGTACAAAATGTTGAAATTTTTCAAAAAATTTCGATTTCCAATTTGGGGCTACTTATCATAATCGGTAGTCTAAGATTTTTTTATACTACCCATTGTGCTTGTACAAAGTCTTGAATTTTTTCAAAAAATTCGGAATTCAATTTGAGGCTACTTATCATAATCGGTAGTTTAAGGAATTTTTATAACAACCGATTGTGCCAAGACAAAATGTCAAAATTTTTTAAAAAAATTCGATTTCCAATTTGGGGCTACTTATCATAATCGGCAGTCTAAGATTCTTTTATACTACCGATTGTGCTTGTACAAAGTGTTGAATTTTTTCAAAAAATTTCAAATTCCAATTTTGTTACCGTTGATCAACGGCTATAATTTGTATCCTGAGACACCTATAAATAAATGAATTTATATCTATCATTCCCATTTCAAATCCATATCTTTTACATTTCAGAGAAAATTTCTAATCTCTTGTTTTCATGTAATGTCGGGTTACGAAAATTTTAGGCTTAATGCAGAGAATTTTACCCTAGAAGAATATTTATCCATATGTCGAAACATAGTATTACATTATCCAGCATGGGGTCATGAACGTCGGATGAATGGTTCAATGAGCATGCAATGGTTAGAACATATCCATGCTAACTTTTGTAACGAAACCGGTTACCCCAACAACCGGAACATAGCAGGCCTTTTTTGTCGATATATGGAAATCACAAGGGAAGTACTAGAATTTTCTTCTTTAACCGCTAAGGTGAATGAAAGAAGAATTAGGAATGAAACTGATGATGAAGTTGTTACCAGATCTCTGGAGGAATGGAGAAGATGGAAACATTCAGATTTCAGGTACAAACCTCATTTCGAGATCCTAAGGGTGATGGAAGAATACAATCCTTTTGCGTTGATTATTCTCCGAAGAAGTGAAGAACGTCGTCCCGGTCGTCATACGACCCGTTAAAGGTTTGATAATAGGTTTGCTTAAGTGTTTAAGTGTAATCTACTGATTTATTATATTTCATTTCCTTTAATGTTACGCGATGTATGCCTTTTCCAAGTTGGGGCTACTTATTATAATCGGTAGTTTAGTAATTTCTTAAACTACCGATTGTGAGAATCGGTAGATTATGGTGTACCCAAAACTTCCGATTCTTTATATTAGTTCGAACTTAGTGTACATATTTTCTGTACACTCTTGTTACACCAGGACGCTTTTTTTTTTTGAAAAAAAGAGCCGTTAAAAGTATAACCTATATAAGGAGGGTGACCTCTTCTCATTTATGCACCTCCAATACATTTTAACTCTCCAACTTCGAAGAAATTAGTGGTCAACCTATTCTCAACTAAAACATCAACTTTTTTCATTTCTTTTCCTCTACCGATTCTTCTACTCCTTTTACCCTTAAGTACTCCACCGAAAATTGCTCCAAAATCTTTACCTAAACAACCAAATAAGGGAAAGGAAAAGATGGTGATAGATGAGTCCAAAACCATTGAAATCAATTCGTCAACCGATTCCGAGACAACTTACTATGTTTTGGATCCTCGGTGCATTTTAAGGGACAAAGACTTGTCAAGCATAAACCCATACTACAATGAAGCTGGAGAGTACATAGGTCCACTTCGGGCTGATCCTAAGGGGGACGAGAAGAAGAAGAAGAAGCCGGTTGAAACTAGGACCAAGTCCAGAGTAACAAGGAGTGGAAGAATTTCATGAGATCAATGAGATTGATCAATTTGAACTTCTATGATGTGTTTTGTTTCGTTTAATTCGGATGTTTTTAGTTTTTTAAAACATGTATAATGAACAATATGTAGTAAGTTTATTTGAACAAGTTTTTCTCCGGATGTTGAAATAGTATTACGAAGTTAGATGTTAAGTAAAATCGACATATTCGGTAGATAACTATGTTTCTAAACTACCGATTACGTACAATTGGTAGTTATTTATTTCTCGTGCTACCGATTATCCTCAATCGGTAGTTATTTATGTTCACTAACTACCGATTGTTGCAATAAAAGTCCTGGACAACAAAACCATTATAATCGGTAAATAAAATTGATCTTTAAACTACCGATTACAAAGTTAAAAATTTTAAATTTTAATTCATTATATGTTTACAATCGGTAGATATAAATTTTCAATACCTACCGATTGCGAAAGATGAAGAGTTCAAAATTTTGGAAGTTTTGAGAAATTCAATTTGGGGCAACTTACATAATCGGTAGTTTAAGTACTCCATTAAACTACCGATTGTACAATCGGTAAAAGAAAATAAATCACGATCCTACCGATTGTACAAAACTAAAACTCGAAAAATCAATCTAAAACACTCTCGATTTCTAATCCAAAACTAACTCAAATCATTTTCTAATAACCAAATTAATCAACTAATTAATCAAAATTAACACTAATTAAACAAGGGTAGATTAGCCATTATAGAAAATAGATGGATAAGGGATGTATTGAGATTACTTCAAAATGATCATTGGAAAACAGGTGCAGTATGTGCAAACTCGAGGTAGAGATGGTGAACCATTTCCTGCTTCATTGTTCAATGGCAACTAAGATCTGGAATTTCTTCTACATCACTTTTGGAATGTTTTGGGTTCAAGGGGAATCTGTTCAGATGGTGTTTTTAGAAAAAAAAAAATAATTTCTCGACAAAAGGAAACTTTATGTGGGATGTCTTACCTTTCGCTATCTACTGGTGTATATGGAGTGTAGTCTATATCGGCCGGTAGGGCCGGTATACCGTCGGTTTTACCGGTTTCAGCCGAAAAGCGAGACGAAATCCGGTATACCGGTAAACGGTATTTGACCGAAAAATATCGGCCGGTATGGACTGTACCGGTTTGGCCGGTACGGCCGGTATTGACCGGTACAATCGTTTTTTTTTGTTTTTTTTATTTAAAAAAAATAATAAAAAATAATTTATTCTTGTTTTAGGGTTTTCAATTGTTACTCATATTTTTTATGATATTTTAGAATTATATATGCATATCTATAATTAATCTAATGATCTTAAAATTGTAATATCTTTGTTTAATTAGTATTTTAGACGATAAACTTTGAAGTTGTTCTTGTTTCTTTTGTTTTTCCAGTTTGAACTTTGTATGAAATCTATGGATCTATATATTTTGGATGAATACTAGTTTATCTTTTTAAACTTTGTGAAAAAATATTTGTTATAACGTGTTAAAATATATTTATAGTTATAAAATGTGAACTAGTATTTTTTCATAAAATTATAGGTATAAAATATATACACCGATATTCCACTGATATTTAAACCGAAATTTCCCCGGTATACCGGCGTACCAGTGTATCGCTCTCGACCGATACGAACCGAAATCCGGTATGGTACAACCAAGAGGGTGTTTGTGTTTTGCACTATATAGAGATTTTCACTTCAAATGTCTTTAAAATGGTGGGACCCAAAAAAATGGGGTGTTTATTTTTTGACTATATAGTGATTATCACTTGAAGTGGTGGTGATTTGAAGTGCAAAATATGAAGTAGCAAAAAGCTACTTCAATTTTACCACTTCAAATATTTATCACTTACTACCCATTTTACCCTTTAACAACTATTACTATTCCAAACTCTATCCCCAATCTCTCACAAACCTAAAAATCTAAACTCTCACCATTCTCACGCCACCACCACTGCTGCCCATCATTTCTGCCACAACCGCTGCTTCCCACCACTTCTGCCACCACTGCTGCTGCCCACCACTTCTATATTGTAGATGGTGAACTCAATACTTATGGCAATGGCATCTCTTTTATCCTCTTTTATATACTTGTGCAAGGAACAAGAAAAGTGCATGCTTATGGCAATGACATCTCTTTTATGGCTTAAAGAATCTGAAGGAAGTAATGGTACTCGAAAAAAGATATGTGTCTCGTCTCTTAGTGGTAAAGCTTACATGGAGGAGTTGCTGAAAGGAGAACCTATTGTAATGTATGATCTACTTAGAATGGACACTCATGCATTTACTCAATTATGCTCATATTTCAGAGAGAATGGATTGCTTACTGATAGCAAGCATTTAGATGTTGAAGAGAAGGTTGCAATATTTTTGATGACAATTGGTCATGTTGAATCAAACTGAATGATTAAAAATCGGTTTCAACATTCCGGACAAACTATTAGTAAGTATTTTCACGAAGTGTTGAAAGCGATGTTGAAATTCTCTAAAGAAATGATAGTCCCGCCATCATTTGACAAACCTATGCCACCAATTCGAACGCATCAACGCCTTCGGGAAGGACCATTTGAAGGAGCAATTGGAGCATTAGATGGTACCCTAATCCATGCAATCGTTCCACCAGAAAAGAAAATTTCATACCGAGGAAGAGGTGGAAAAGAATGTTTCCAAAATGTCATGGGTATATGTGATTTCGTTATGAAATTCTTATATGTGGTAGCTGGGTGGGAAGGTGTAGCTCACGATTCCAGAGTGCTATGTGAAAGTATTCGTAACCCGGCATTTAAGTTTCCACTTCCTCATCCAGGTAATTTATATTAATTTTATTTAAAATTTCTTATTCTTATCTAATTAAAGAATAATTTTAACTAGTGTATTGGTCATGATTTATTTGTCTTGCTTCTTTGTTGTAGATAAATATTATCTATGTGATCTTGCTTACTCGCACATGAGGGGTTTTATGGCTCCTTATCGGGGTCAAAGATATTGGTTGTCAAGTTGGATATCCGGTCCCGGTTAGTAAAAAGGAAGCATTCAATCGTGCTCATGCTCGATTACAGAACGTGATCGAAAGGACTTTTGGTGTATTGAAGAATAGATTTAAAATATTAGAAAGAATGCCGTCTTATAGCTTGCGTACTCAGACACATATAGTAATTGCATGTATGACGGTTCATAACTATCTTCGTCGGTATTCTCTTAATGATGATATTAAGACAACGAAGATCCGATGCTTCCTTCCGAAACATTTAAGCCTCAAGATCAATTTGCAATGGTCCATCTTCGTGAGGATATTGCCAACAAACTAGTTACTCTTAACATCAATTAAGGTTCTTGTGTTTATATTTGTCGTGAATTTAAACTTTTGTTTGGTAGTTTTGGATTTGTTGACATTATTATGTTTTTATCATGAGGAATGATGATGAATTTTATCATTAAAATGGAAGAAACATATCCAAAGGTAAAATAGACAATTGAAACATAAAAAACACTTCGAAATGAAAAAACAAACACATAACAACATTTTAAAGTGCCTAGAAAACAAACACACAACACTTCAAAATAGCATTTGAAAGTGCAAATACTTTAAAATGTTTTTCACTTTAAAATGGTAATCACTATATAGTGAAAAAAAAACAAACACCCCCAACTCTTTATTTGTTTATGTTTCCAGACCCAAAACCCCCAAATATTTTTCAGTCACCACCATTTCTTAAACCCTAAATAAATTTCTGGCATCTTGAATCTCGATGAATTAATTCAAGTTTCTTCCCATGGAGATTACACTAGACATTTTAACTCGCTTACCAACTGAATCAGTTTTGGATTGCAAATTAGTACGCATAAATTGGAGAAATCTTGTTTCTAATCATCCATCATTCTCTCGAATACATTTACATCATCTCAATCATCCTCTTTCTGATTCTTCTGCTGCTGGTGATTCGGGTAAGTTGGGGTTTATTGCTTCCAAGACCGGCCCTGACATCACTGCTGCACAAAGCAGTTAAAAAAAAACATGCTGCCCTTTTTAACCATTTGACTAAGTCAGTCTAGTTTGACTACAACGTAAAAATTTCCTGTTACGGAAAAATTCCCAATTAATAAATGGTACAAAATCACATAAAAAGTTTAACAATAGAAGTTAATCAACATTATTAAAACTAATGATCTTTTATCGGTATTAATCAAGGTTAATTAGTGGTAGAATTAAAACTGCGAAATTGACTAAAAATCATTGTACTATTTATTAATTAATCTAATGCCCCTCTATTTATAAAAAATCAGTCATTTGACCAAAGAGCTTCCCAAAAGAAACAGAATATCATCTTTCTATTTTTATAGCCTTTGGATTAATTTGGATTTCATTTTGTTGCCCCCACTAATGATAAAGTATTATCAAGTACACCCACAAAAGAAATATTTCGTCTTCCCCCCTTTGTTATATAACCGACAAAAAACCTATTTTGCTGCCCCTCCCATTCAAAACATTAGAAGACTTAATTTCACCACTCCGTTTGGTTATAATAGGTATGTCAATTAGTGTAATGGGTTGATATGTCTTACTGCAGACCAATCTGTTTATATTTGTAAATGGAACTCTTTATTGGATGGACATTGGATCAGAAACTATCATCCAATGAATAATGCGGGTCTGGATATCTTTTGGAGTCATGGATTTGGTTATGTTTCTTCAACCAATGAATATAAAATTATAGTAATATCTAAGTGGCAGACTCATGTGGGGACAAAAAATCGCTTCACCACGTTTCACATCCCAACATACAAACACGAGAGAGGTGTATCTCTAGTAAACACTGAAGCAGTATTCAGTCAACATAGGGATATCTGCTATCACAAAGATTTAAAACGCGTGGAAATCACTATCAAATAATCAACGGTTAAGTTTGAATTGGACAACTGGGCATTTAATGCACGAACAAAGCGGTCACATCAATTGTCTAATAGCTGCAAGGACAGGTGGCACGATATTATTGGATGAAGGGAGAAAAATCAGCGGTGATTATAACGAGGGTTATTAGGCGAATTCAGCAGCGAAGGAAAATATCAGCAATAAGAGTTCAACACCGAACATGATACAATAAGATTGCCCCGGCGAAGAAGACTATATCCGAAGAAAAACGCACCCGAAGCAAAGGGAATTGTATTCGAAGACCATTAACCAAAAACCTAATTTTGTAGTTGGTTATAAATAGGCCTGTGAATAACTATAATAGGGTTGAGCAATTCTGTAAGAGAGTAACAGAGCAAGCTATCGTCTGTTCTTGTAATCTCCATCATCACATAGTAAAATCCCTCCCCGTAGACGTAGGTTTTAACACCGAACCACGTAAAATCTCTTGTGTTCATTGTTACATATTATTGTGTGAGTTCTGATCTTGAAATCCAGGTGAAAGGCGTGAAAGGTGACTTAGGATTGTTCTTGGGTTTGTTGTGGGATTTCCTGCAACTACATTTTGGCGCTAAAAACAGGGACCGAACTTGTGTAGGATTTATCCTACCTGTTATTTTAAAGCTCTAAGAGGTTTCATAAGGGATTGTGTTAATTTTTTCTTTTGCTTGCTTTTTTTTTAAAAAAAAAAAAAGAAAAAAGAAAGGAGTATTTATATATAGATTTTTGTTAGATTCAGAGTTTTATGGTTTCATAAGTAAAAAAAAAAGATATATATTTTAGATCTGAGTTTTTAGGAGATTCTTAATATTTGAATTTTTTTTCCAAAAATCTTAAAGTTTCGAACTTCATAGGATTATACCAAAAGAATTTTATTCTTGAAAAAACATTGCTTTCAGTGGTTAAAATCATAAAAAGTTAAATAATCTTTTTTTTTGAGATCTACCTAGGATCTGGTGCAAAATCGTTGGTTTAGGTAAAATATTTATTATTGAAAGGCGGCTGTCAGATCTAGGGTTTCTAACCTAATTTTTCTAATCACAATCATTGGATCCATATTCAGTATCGTGAATCGTGGGACCACTGATAGAAACTCGTTAAAGGAGTACAGAAATATCATTTTATTTGTGCAGGAATTCAAATAAGCAGAAATGGCGTCAAAAGCAGATAAAGAAGTCCAAAAGAGAAGCAATAGGGTGAAGAGTAACAACGCGGCGAATCCATGCAAAGATCGTCGGATAGATGAGACAGTAGGAAGGGCTCATGAGGAGGAAAGAAGAACAAGCCCTGAGCGAAATGTTTTTTACGAAATATTCACGAAGAAGAGGTAAGGGTGGAATCCCATGTGTCAAGTGATGAAGACCAGTTTGATGATGAACGAGAGTTGAAAAATGTAGAAATGAATGCGAAGCTCGTCAAAATCAGAAAGGCGAAGAAGAAATTGGCCCAAGATCGCGAGCTTTTGCGAAAGAAAAATCTGGAGCTAGAAGAACAGAACCTAAAATTGCAGAAAGAAATTCCCGAGAAGTCAGAATCATCAGTAGCGTATACGCACAAGTACCAAGATCCAAATAAGAGGCGAAGAGGAAATCGTGGGGATAGCCAGGAAGAGGGTGATGCGAGAAAACAACAAGAAAAATGGAACAACAATTGAAGAGGGCCAAGGAACCATTTGTGAATCAGGAAGTAATGAAAGAATTAAAACAAATGAGAGCCACGATCCAAGGACTCCAGAACAATGGAAAGGGGCATCAATTGACGGATGCTCTAGCCGAATCGAAACAGTCACCTTTCAGTGTGGATATTCTATACGCAGCTCTGCCGCCTAAATGCACAATGCCAATTTTTAGAAGCATCTTCGATGGAACCGGGAACGCTATACAACATATTAAGGCATATCAACGATCGTTACTGCAGTGGGAGCACAAAGATGAAGTGATGTGCAAATACTTTCCGTCAAGTTTAAAGGGCGAGGCATTGGCATGGTTTGACGCACTTCCTGAATATTCAATCACATCATTTCTGGAGTTGGAAAAAGAGTTTCTCGCGGCCTACATGCATAACAATCTGCTGAGACCGGGAGTAAAAATATTATTCAGCTTGAAGCGAAGAATAGACGAAAGTCTGCGAAGCCTAGTAAATAGATGGAGGACCTTGTGTAGTGAGGTTATGGGTCATGAGTATGAGACAAACTTGGTTCGGCGATTTGTAAATGCAACCGATCTATTGTACATAGCTATATTCAAGCACAAGAATACGTTAACCTTGAAAGAACTTCAGGAATTCCAAGAAGAGTATATAGCTTTGGAGGAAATACAAAGAAAAGCGGCTTCGCAACCTACAGTAACAAAGGAAACTACCTTCCGAAATTCAGCAAATGCTCACGAACCGCAAATGCAATTGGTAACGTACCACAAGTAGACTACAGGGACATCTACCGGAAAGAACAACGACGAGCACCTCAGCAAGACATGCGATTAAAAAGAGGTTGGGCGAATCATGGTACCGATAGATTCCAGAAGCAATGGGAACATCACTCTCAGAGCAACAACGAGCACCCATAAAATAAAGATAAACAAAATAAAGAGCAATCTTTTGAAAAGGCAAGGAAACAGCCCTTGCAGACCAAAGAATAAGATATTAAACATCGGGTTTCTCGGAGGATGCACCCGACTGCTTAATCTTGGGCATAACTTTCCCTTTTTTTTCTCTTTTACGAGCCTTTTGAACTCGGCCTTCACCAACTCATCAAACTGAGATTCAAAGGATTTCTTTGTATTCTCCTGCTCTGATTGATGCTTCAAGGAATTTTCTTCCCGACCTCGCTGAGCCTCCTCAAGTTCCTTGCACGTCTTCTCGATATCTCCAGCCAAACGAACTTCATATTGCTTCAGGCGAGCAACCTCGTGTTCTATTTCTTAGGACTTCTTTTGCTCGGCTACATTAAGAACAAAGTATGTGTTAGAACAAAGAGAGATCCACATCAATAAGAACTCAAGAAACAAAAAATCTCTAAAGATTTTCAGGATTGGGAAGGACACGTCTAAAGTTTTCCTCGGCTCGTAGGGTGGCGAGTTCATTAAACTTTTCTACGAGGTCATCTCCCGAATTGATAGGGGCCATGGGGAGATGCTTTATATGCTTATGCACACACTGGATTTTTGGCGATCATATGCTAATCATCAATTTTTTAACTCGACTTGCGCCCAATTCAGTTCCTGATTACTCTAGGTGTGACGCTCCAATGCACGGTACATGTTCCTAATAGATATTGAGGCATTCTCTTTAAATCGGGTAAGTCTGACCAGATCTGAGAGTAAGTCCCGATTATTAAATTCCAGAGAATGGCATCGGTCCTCGAAAGATTGCATATGGAGTCGACGTTCACCAAATAGTTTACGAGATTTCTCAATATAAGTTTCTAAACGACCAATCTTGTCATCCTTGTTACGAATACGATGTTCCAAAAAAATTATGTCAACCACCTTGGAGCAGATTGTGTGACAATGTGAGCTTGACGCACTCTCAGCCGAGTCATCTAGGTATTTGATGGTAGCTCGTCAAAAGCCTGACACATGGAGCCAAAGGATGAGGAGGCCAGATCCCACAAAGTCTCACAGGCAGGCCCTGTAAAGATTAGAGATGATTGACTAGAAAAATCCTCCACTTCGGAGTTAAGCAACCGCTTGTCCCGAGCATAAAGAATGTCATCTTCTCCACCACGCCAAGGTGACCCGACCTTAGCCTCTTCGCCTCGGTGCAGCGTCTCACCATCCAAGTCTTCTTTCTATTTCCTTCGTCATCCTGTTTTTCCTCATCGGTGTCCTCGAGAAGATATTCATCGTCATCTAGAGCCGTCTGACACGACAACATGGACCTTCAGTTTTTCCACCTCAACCTCATTTTCTTTACCCTGAGTCAGTAATTGATACAGGGGCACATTATCATCATCAACAGCATCACCTTTACCACTCCCACCAACATCGTAGCTTACATTCGGTTTCAGTTTCTGTAAAAAACAAACAAATAACCACTACTAAGGCCAAGTCCTATGGAGATACCAAATGATCATATTTGATAAAAAAAGCCACTGTGGAGGTAACAAATGATTAAAATGACCTCTCAAATATTTTGATTTGAGGAGATGCACCACGCGGCATAGTCTTAGTCGAGCGATAAAGACTTGGCCGCTCGACAAAGAGTAAGACGTTGGCGACATAGTGTTGGTCGCGTGACAAAGTGTTTGTCTAACGATCAACAATTTATCTCCAGCGACAAATACTTTGTCTCTCACTAATTATTTTATATTTATCGCTCCTACTTTTTATTTATTTTAACCAACTTTTGTTATACAAGGATCCCACAAAATATATTATAATATCTAAAAACCACACCAAACATATAAATAGATTTTTTTTATTATTAAGAGTCCCACAAAATACAATTAAATATATCATTCTACTCAAATTTGATAGTTTCACTATAGTGGAGAAACACATGTATCCATCTGCGTGGCTGGACAAATAACCCATTTAAGAGGTGTGCATAGAACTTGGCCTAAGGAAACAAATAGGGAAATGTACATTACTTAAAAGACCAATAATAATAGCTTAGCAATGTTAGCATCAGGAAAATATATTTGTTTTTGTTTAGGAAAAATGATAAAAATGAAAATATATCTAATTGTGTAATAATAATAACAATGACAAGTTAAAATAATAAAAATAATTTTTAAAAAACTAAAAATAAATAAAAATTGAATATTTTAATAGTACGAATATGATGTTTAAAAAAAATAAAATAAAAATATTGATGTGATTTTATATAGTGGTAAAAAGAGGTTCGTTACTCGAACTTGTGAAGGTAATGATTTTAGAAAATATTGGACTTAACCTAAACTAATAAAAATCAGGAAAATATACTAGAGATGATTTTTAGAAAATATGGAGAAAAACTAGGAATCAAGATTCAGTTATTTCTAACAATTCATGTGATTA
>JAJJMC010027604.1:0-30466 GCA_023531435.1 Papaver californicum | reverse complement strand
CGGCGGCGCCGGAACTTCACCGGATTTTCTCTGAATCGCTCTCTAGGGTTTTGTCCTTGATTTTCTTGGCTTCACTTCATATTTATAGACTTCACAAACCCTAGAGAGAGTTCTAAACCTAATAGAACTCTCTCGAATCACTCCAATTCTTCAATCCAAATCCAAACAGGAACCGAGTCCTGATTCCGGCCAAAATTGGGTTTCCCGAGCTGATTTTCCGGGATTTCTTGATGTCTTTCTATTGCTTTGAACTCTAATCGCAATGGGTCACCTTCAATTTACGAAAACAACTCCAAATCAGCAACCAAATCCTTTCCTGTTTGAAACAGGATTTTCCCGATGATGGTTTGACTCGGTCAACTGACTTTGACCGAGTTGACTGGGCCGAGTTGACCCGCTGAGTTGGCCCGATCCAGTTCATCCCGATCCAAGGGTGCCCCAATCCAAAGTGTGGGTGCCTTGATCCATTTTCCCGGGTGCTTTGAACACTTTTTGAGCCAATTTTTCCACAAATCTTTATTCTTCTAGTGTACCTACAAAAGCATAAAAACACGTAATAGACATAAAATCGAATACTAACTTACTAGAAATTAAGGTGCAATTTAGACACTAAAATGTGTCTATCAAATACCCCCAAACTTACTATTTTGCTAGTCCTCGAGCAAACTACTCTAAAAATAAAGTAAAAATCCTAACTCACTTTCGCAGGAATCGCAACTACATTTAGCATATGCAGTAAGCCGTTAAACCCCTAGGTGTCCCTAGTGGACGAGTTTTGTCTCGTGAGGGTTCACAAGAGGTATACCCACAAAACCTGGATCTAGATTTTAGCAACACGTGAATGATTCAGGATAGACACTAAACAAGCTAGTTAGTTGGCTATTCAGATATTCGGCTATAGGGACCATTACCCTTTATGGATCCATTCACTGTACACGAGTGTGAACTCAAGCGTACTAAAATTCATATCTAAGACAACAGAGTTCTACTCAGACAGTTATCTAACCACCCATCACATGAAAAGACTTAGAAGATGAACGTAGACTGTAGAAGGTCGCAAATGTTGACTGAGGCGAACGATGTGTCCCATATCTGTCTGAAGGTCAGTACCGAGATGAAACCTAGTGTGTCGAGATACTCCCCATTTATTTTCAACGGTTACTACTAACTAAAATATTTATAAGTTCCCATGGATCCTGCGTTCCACGCTTGCTTAGGCGACGGAGACAGGGAGAACTTTAAAATACCAAATACTATTTATTTTTTTCAATTTTTTTCTAACTTTTTTCGATTTTTTCGATTATTTTTTTTTTTTTTTTTTTTTTGTTTTTTTCTGACACCTAATACATGTGTGTTCCCATGGATCCTGCGTTCCACGCTTTCTTAGGCGACGGAGACAGGGGGACCACACACGTAACTCTAAAACACTAACGTATTATTCATGTGGGGCATGATCTCAACACACTAAATGTCATTCCAGTGCTAATTAACATGTCGATGCTAGGACCCACCAATACTCTCAGAGAAACACAAAATTGCAAATAATAAAACAAAACGTGATATGGTGGTGACAACTATCATGTTATTTCTAACACCTGAACTCTGTTCCTTTATGAATAGACCATCTAGCTGGGCACACCAATCCTTATAGCAAAATGGCTAAGTTTCTATCTACCTAGAGTGTTTAGTGTCACCCTGAATTGTTCACATGCTTCTAAATTCCAAATCTTATTAAACCTAAAAAGTCTCCCAATACCCCCAAACTTAAATTAAACAGTGTCCTCAATGTTTCTATGTAAAGAACAATACCAAAAGAGTAAAAGTATGGGAGTCAGAAAGATAGTACCTGAATGCCTGAGCATGGGTTACCTCCCAAGAAGTGATAAGTTTAAAGTCTTCAGCCAGACTAGAAAAGAATTAGTCACCCCCTTAAATCATATAACAATAATCGGAACAACTGTGGGTCATCTGAATCAAATAGTGTGCCCCACGGTAGAAGTAAACTGCAATAAGCTAAGAGGATAAACGATCTGAGTACACCTTGATCTCTATCTAGGTAAACCACATCGACCAGAGGATGGGTTTCTGGCAACTGAGGATCGGTAAATCTAGCTGGAGGATGATCTCGTAAAATTGCAGCCGTGCCTATGTCAGGTCCCAAGCTAGGGACCTTCTTAAGAGTTAATGGTATAGCACATGGAGAATGATAGTCACCCCCAAACTTAGAGTTTTCAGTGTCTCTAGATAGACTAATAACAATTTCCCTCATTTCCGGATCGTCAGATTCTCGAAAATAGTCAACTGCTTCTTCTAAATTACAATCCGGTGGTGCAAAGTCTAACAAAGTACGCACCTCATCAATAACCCTATCATTATCGTCATTTAATCTGTAGTTGGTTAGGCATTTTTCTAATTGATCTTCTAATGGGTTGGGCCTAAGCTCCAACTCACTAGACGGTTTGGACTCCTCTTCTGATAGGCCTAACTCACTACTTATCAGGGTATCTGGTGGGTCATGCTTAAAGTCCGACTCATGAAAATCTAATCCAAAGTGGGCTCGACATTTCTCTAATGGGTCTTCTATCAAAGTGTTTGGTAATGTCTTCTGAACTAGGGTCTCTATCATGTTGACAGTTTCTAAACTGGGGTTCTTCCTAGTAGATGCTAACAACCTTGGATAAGGGGCTCTAGGCATAAAATCGATGGCACGAGGGGTTTCCTCAGGCTCATCAGAGACTTTATCAGTCTCTTCGGCTATTGGGTCAGGGTGAACTACAGTATGTCCACTATCAGGCCCAGTTACCCCGTTGTCCACCAATTTACCATTCCTGAGGGTTGTGACTGCATTCACGTGACTTGATGATTTCTCACCCGTCGCCATTTTATTGACACCTCCTGGATTGGGTTGGGGCTCTAAACTACTAGTTTGATTCATTTCGACCAGTTCTAGCCTTCTAGATAAGGATTCTAATGGGTTGGGATTTCTATTGCTCTCCCACTGATGGGTTTTCTCGGCGATGTCACTCAGAAATTGCATCGCCTCAGCAGGAGTCTTACTGTCGACTTCTCCGATTGACAAGGACTCAACCAAGGTTACAGTCGCATAATCCAAACCCTCATAGAGAATCTGAACTAGACTTAACTCATCTAAACCGTGGTCTGGGCATTGGGACACTAAGTCGTTGAACCTTTCTACATAAACATACAGAGACTCTCCCTCTTGCTAAGAAAACGTGAAAATTTTCTGCCTAATTGAGGATATTCTGTTCTTAGGGAAGAATTTCTGAATAAAAGATGAAGTAAGTTGGGCATAGGTCTCAATCGACTGAGGGGCCAAGCTATACCACCATGACTTGGCTCTATCTCTTAGTGAAAAGGGAAATAGTCTAAGTTTAATAGACTCGTCATTCAAGTCTCTAATCCTGATTGTGCTACATATTTCCTCGAACTCCCTAACATGAAAATAGGGATTCTCGTTCTCTTTTCCTAAGAATAATGGAAGCATCTGGATGATTTTGGGTTTCAGTTCGTAGCTCGCTTCAGTAGCGGCTAACTTGATGCAAGATGGACGTAAGGTCCTGGTTGGATTCCACAAATCCTTCAGAGTTGTCATTGCTGACACGGTCTATCCCAAGTTCGCCTTAAGGGCGTTCTTGGCATGCAAAAATTAACCCTAACAAGAAATTTATCAAACACAATCGTGCCCTGACTCAACCAAATCAAACCTAAATCTAGCAAACAACAAGCATGATGGTTCCACTTAGATTGTTTCTAGACCAGCTTCTATTCTTTCAGAAGGCAACTGGTTATAATTTTAGCGAATCTCTTTGAGCAATCCGAGTTAAATCAAGTTGAAGAGAAACAGGAGAAGCTCAATGGAGCTTTGATACCCCTGTCTCTTTGGCAACGCTTCCCTGGGTTACAGGGCGGCTCTAATCAACTTTAATCTAATCTTCCTGCTTTTTGAGTTAAGCTAATAAGGTAACCAATACAGTCCTTCCAACCGATTTTCCTATAAGCTCGTTACGTTATCGGTCTCTTTCTAGTCAAGATTTTAAGCTTAGGTTCGTGTAGGTTTCGTTTTCCTAAGGCGGGCAAGAAGGAGACGGTGATGAAATCCGAAACCTTATCTTGTATGGCCAGGCCTTGCCCTTTACTATGCAGAAATTAAGTTCCGTATTCAGTCCTCAGCATATATGCATACAAAGGCGTCCAAAAAACCCACTGACAGGAGATTCGTGGGTTGGTCGAAATTTACCTCCCGTTCTAGACGGGCGACGAACCGTTGAAGTCGACTCGGACCACTAATATCCTTTTTAATAGCGTGCGAACCCGAAGGGCCGAGACAATATCGTAATTGTCGTCCGTCCCTGCACACAGTTTGATATTTAAAATTACCCTTCCGTAGGGTTTAAAAATAATAAAAAGTTCAAAGTCCAAAAATAATGTCCAAAAGTGTCCAAAAATAAAATAAAAATTACAGAATTAATAAAAACCCTAATACAATTTTCTAAACTAATTAAAACTAATTAAAACTAATTAAAATAAACTAAAAATCTAATTAAAAATAAAAAATAAACTCTTCGATCTTCTTTTTCGTTCTTTAAGCTTTTCCCTTTTTTAATTCCAAGTCTTTAGCTTTAATTCCAAAACTTGGGCGTAATCTCTTTTCGATCCAAAATCGAACCTGTAGTAAAAAGGAAAAATACCAAAACAAACGTAAAATAGAACAAAGTAAAAAAAATAAAAACCTAAAAATAAATCTAAAACCCTAAACCTAAAAACAAGTCCGCGTCGGCGGCGCCAAAAATTGATGTGATTTTATATAGTGGTAAAAAGAGGTTCGTTACTCGAACTTGTGAAGGTAATGATTTTAGAAAATATTGGACTTAACCTAAACTAATAAAAATCAGGAAAACACACTAGAGATGATTTTTAGAAAATATGGAGAAAACTAGGAATCAAGATTCAGTTATTTCTAACAATTCATGTGATTAATCATGTAATTCTTTTTAACAATTTAATTCAAGTTTGCCAAAAATATGTTTCCTAAAAGAATAATTGTAAATCCTAAGCATGAGACATCAAGAGTAATTAACTAAGCATGACCCATCAAAAGAGAACACAACTATTTAATAAAAACCATTTTTTTCTAATTTAAATCCATGCAAATAATAATAAAAGAATTATAAATAATTATTAGAAAATAATTAAATCACATAAAATTGAGAAAAATACCTTATCCATCATCCCAGTAAATAAACTTAGCCCATGGTGAAGAAAACTTGCTCAAAAGTTGATTTCATTGCTCAAAATATTGATTACAAGGTTAAAGAATAGTGCAACAGCTGAACAGATACGTATATAAGTGTCACAGAACAGGGTTCAGCTGTTACAGAGAGCTTTAAGCAACAGAAACGTTCAAAACTTAACGCAACAGGAGCAGAGCTGTAACAGTGGAACAGCAACAGTTATAAGTGTGGCTGAGTCGTCTTCTTCAGCGATGGTGGGTGAAGAACAGTGCCGGCGATGCACCAGCAGGTCACCGGCGGCGCCGGAACTTCACCGGATTTTCTCTGAATCGCTCTCTAGGGTTTTGTCCTTGATTTTCTTGGCTTCACTTCGTATTTATAGACTTCACAAACCCTAGAGAGAGTTCTAAACCTAATAGAACTCTCTCGAATCACTCCAATTCTTCAATCCAAATCCAAACAGGAACCGAGTCCTGATTCCGGCCAAAATTGGGTTTCCCGAGCTGATTTTCCGGGATTTCTTGATGTCTTTCTATTGCTTTGAACTCTAATCGCAATGGGTCACCTTCAATTTACGAAAACAACTCCAAATCAGCAACCAAATCCTTTCCTGTTTGAAACAGGACTTTCCCGATGATGGTTTGACTCGGTCAACTGACTTTGACCGAGTTGACTGGGCCGAGTTGACCCGCTGAGTTGGCCCGATCCAGTTCATCCCGATCCAAGGGTGCCCCAATCCAAAGTGTGGGTGCCTTGATCCATTTTCCCGGGTGCTTTGAACACTTTTTGAGACAATTTTTCCACAAATCTTTATTCTTCTAGTGTACCTACAAAAGCATAAAAACACGTAATAGACATAAAATCGAATACTAACTTACTAGAAATTAAGGTGCAATTTAGACACTAAAATGTGTCTATCAATGTTTGATTATGTAATAAAAAATAAAATAAAATATTATATTTGATTATGTAAAAAAAAATTGATTATGGAGCTTAGCTTGTTGCTAGGCTCCTATCCAATCTTTTGTAATTTATTTCAACTTTTCTTGTCTTTCATAGTATGAAATAATATCATATGAAAAATAATTTCAGAATAATATTTAATTTCTTCCCTCAAAGAAAAATATATAATAAAAGTAATAACAATAATAATTTAAAAATAATGAATTAATAATTTTAGAAAAAGTTATAATAAAAGGAACCAAAAGC
Source organism: Papaver californicum (assembly GCA_023531435.1). Taxonomy (NCBI): domain Eukaryota; kingdom Viridiplantae; phylum Streptophyta; class Magnoliopsida; order Ranunculales; family Papaveraceae; genus Papaver; species Papaver californicum. The sequence continues at coordinate 24,005 of JAJJMC010027604.1, read as the reverse complement.
AAATTTAATAAAAATAAAAATGAGAAATTTAATAGTAAAAAAATGATGTTTAAAGAAAATAAATAAAAATATATTTGAATATATAAATAAAATTATGTGGTTAATATTTTTTAACGGTGTAATACAAGAATGCAATCTCAGAAGGTGTGTATTCAATGTAGTCTTTTAGAGGTAATAGGAACTACATATAATTATTATATCAGCCTTTGTCAAACACCTAACACTTGAATGTAGCCCTTAATTACTCTTTTTCACTGTACATCACTCTCCAATTACCTTCGATTTTTAAGTGAGCCAAACGAACCCTAATAGGATAGCAATTAATTTAGGATGAATCAAAATTCATAGAGGACAAAATTACCGTCGCCTTTTGGAAATGTACACCCCAAACAATATTGTACCCACTAGCAGCCATGGTCGGCGTCGTTGGAGTTTTTTCCATTATGGACTCAGAAATGAAAATAAGATTATCTTATACTTTTCTTTGTTGCTCCCCTCCTTTAAAACAGGGTCTATATGACTTTATGTCAGGACATATGCACTCATCTTGATTCCTAGATTAATGTTTGTTAGATTAGTCTGAATACATCTGTCTTAATTAATGTGTACTCTTTTTAAGATATGTGCGTGAGAACGAGATTTGCTAAGCCTTCTCTCATTCTAAAGGATCCAGGAGACGAAGAACGATACTTTGACCAAACCACTCACTTAGACCTGACCTTTTTTATATTGCTAATATTGATCTTTCTTTAATCTATAAAATACAACGATTATGATAAAATTTGTCAGAAATGTACATCTCACTTATCTGACCATGCTAAGCACGATCTCATTTGTATAAAATCAAATCTTTAACTAATATTTATTAGTCGCAGTACACACCTTAATTAGAAAAAGAATATTTTTACAAGAAAAAAAGAGTGACTTTCTTTAATCAATTCTTGTTCCTGTGAGTTACGTGCCTATGTTTATGTCGAAAAGCTTACTCAATTATGGTATCTTTCTGGCCTTCTTCTATTGCTTTTCGAGTAATGGGAGAGTAGTAACTCGTATACATCTTTGAAGATGCAATGGAATAATCCTCCATTAAGTGCATTATGTTGTCATTGCTTTGGTTTGTTTAGGTAGTGACTTTGTCAAGTGGCCAGTTTAGTATAATAATGGCAGGGAAAATTGAGATTATGTCCCATTTTCCAGGTGTCACTCGTATATTTGCCCTTTATTTTCAATTTTCGATAATATGTTTGAGCGGTCTAATTTTCCATCTAAGGTTGTTAATAATAGTATTACAAATGTATAAATGCTTAGTTGTTCAGTATCCATCTCTATTGTCCATGTGTTAGTTATCGATTGGTCCACCGGTGCAAATTTACTCAAAGGTTTTATCAATCCATCTTATACTGCTTGGAATGATGATGACAACACTTTAATCCTATGGATCTAATCCACTATTTTAGATTCAACTATTTCTTATGTTGTTGGTGCTGATTCTGCTAAAGAACTTTGGCAAAATATTGAATCAAGATTTGCTCGTACGTCAACAACTCATTCTATTTAGCTTCGTACTAAACTTCAATCTTTGAAGCTTGGTTTTGGATCGATGACTACTTTCTTGGGAGAAATCAAGAAAATCTTAGATCAACTTTCTGCTTATGGTTCTCCAGTTTCTGATAATGAACTTGTTGTGTTAATCTTGATTGGTATTGGTCAGGATTATAACTATTTTAGTACCTCAATTCGCATCAGAAATCCACCAGTTTCATTTGATGAGCTACACAATCTTTTGTTAAGTGAAGAAATTATAGTTCAAGAAAGGTCCAAATCTCTTTTATCTGAAGCTAATAGCAAAGCTTTTGCTGCCTTTCAATCTCAACAAGCTTTAATGTCCAGATCTTCATGATCTTTTGGTTCTTCTCCTTATAATTCTAATTTTCGAAATCGTGGTAGAGGTAATATGTACTACAACTCTTCTGCTATAAGTAATTTTTAATTACCTGCTAGAGTTTCTCCATCAAACTCTTTTGCTCCTATTATTGTTCTTCCATCACATTCATCAACTGCTCTAGAGGCCTGTATTTGTCAAATCTGTAACAAACCAGGTCATACTGCTTTATCTTGTGGACATATATTGAGTTTTCTCTATCAGAATGTTAGTACACCTCAAAACTTAAGTGCAATGTTAGGAACAACAAATATCCTAGGAGAAAACCCTTGGTATGCTGACTCTGGAGCTTATAACCATCATACTTCTGATGCAAGTGAAATTCAACTTATGTCCACATGATGGTTCTGAGGAAATACACACTGCCAATAGATAAGGTATGAAGATCACACACACTGGATCCACTATTAAACATACTTCTTCACATGATTTTTCTTTGAACAATATTTTGCTAGTTCCTCAAGCATCAAATAACTTGTTATATGTTCATAAATTTACCAAAGATAACAATTGCTCAATTACTTTTGACTGTTCTGGTTTTTATGTAAAGGATCTTTCCTCTGGGAAAATAACTTTGAAAGGCCCCCAATGTAATGGATTGTATCCTTTGCATGTTCTTCATAACACAAAATATGATGTTCTTCAAAGTCACTCTCAGGTATCTCCTTCATCAACCTCACATTTTTCAGCATTCACCTCCATCTCAACTCCAACTGCTGATATCTGGCACAAAAGGCTGGCTCATCCCTCATTTCAAACTTTGCAATATGTTTGTAGAACTCTTTCATTGCCTGATGTATCTAAGAATTTTTTTATCATGATTTTCAACTTGGCAGGAGTCATAAACTCCCATTTTCTATTTCATCATATTCTATAAATAAACCACTTGAACTGCTTCATCTAAATATATGGGGTCCAAGTCTTGTACCATCCAATTTTTGATTCAGATACTATGTCAATATTATAGATGAATGTTCAAAGTATTGTTGGATATTTCCTTTATATGAAAAAGTATGATTTCAAGAAAGTTTTATTTCAATTCACAGTACAAGATGAAAACCTATTAAGTACCCATATTTTTGTAATCAGAACTGATGATGGTGGCGTATTCTAAAATCATGAGTTAGCTGATTTTTTATCTGCCACAGGAATTGTGTATCAAATCTCAAGCCCTCACACCCCTGAGTAGAATGGGGTGGCTGAGTATAAACAAAGGCACTTAGTTGATGTAGGAAGACTTTTCAAGCAACTAACTTCACCTTTAATAGGCTACCTACCAAGTTTCTTGCCTTTAAATCCCCTTTTGAAGCCTTATTTCATAGACAACCTGATTATAATTTATTTAAATCTTTTGGTTTCCTATGTTATCCTTGGCTCAAACCATACACCAAGTCAAAACTAGAACCAAGGAGTGAGCAATGTGTCTTCATTGGCTATAGTCAACAGCATAAAGGCTATAGGTGCTTAAATCCTGTTTCAGGTAGAGTTTTCATTTCAAGGCATGTGTATTCAATGAGGCTATTTTTTTATTCAAGAATGACACAATTGTTCCTTCAATTTCATCCTCCAACAATACATCAATTGTTAATTCTACATCAATTGTATCTACTATTATTACTACTAGTACCATCTCACCATCTGTCCCAACTAAAATATTTGCTTCAACTAGTAATTCTAATCTTATTATCACTGACTCTCATACTTCAGTTCCAATACAAAATAATCACTCTATGGTCACCAGGGGAAAGGATGGTATATTAAAGAAGAAGATATTCTCCACCAAACATGCATTATCAACTGTGTTATCTTCTAAAACTCCTTCTTCATTACCTACTTGTTTTACTCAAGCAAATAAGTGTCCTAAATAGAGAGGAGCTCTGGTTAATGAATATAATGCATTACAAGATGCTGGTACATGGTCATTAGTTGATCCAGATCCTTCTTATGATTTGGTGGGTTGCAATTGGGTGTTTAAAGTAAAACAAAATCCAGATGGATCTATAGAGAGATACAAAGCAAGACTTATAACTAAAGGCTTCCATCAGCAGCCAGGTTTGGATTACTCAGATACTTTTAGCCCTGTTGCAAAACCATATACAATAAGAATCATTTTGTCTCTAATTGTTCAGTATGATTGGCATATATCTCAATTAGATGTAAGCAATGCATTTCTGCAAGAAGATCTTCTTGAGGATGTTTACACCGGTCAACCACCTGGTTTTGTGGATCCAGATCATCCAACAAAGGTATGCAAGCTTCATAAATCCCTATATGGTTTAAAGCAGGCACCTAGATCCTGGTATGAGAAGCTGACCAATGTTCTACTCTCTTGCAACATTGTAGTGTCATCTGCTGATTCCTCTTTTTTTGTTCAAAATGATGGAACAAGAATCAATATTATCTTAGTATATATAGACGACAGTATCATCACTGGAAATAATAAGGCCTATTTTTCTGAGCTCATTACTTCTTTAGGGAAACATTTTCCAATCAAGGATCTTGGTGCATTGCATTACTTCTTGGGCCTGGAAGTCAAGAGAAATTCAAACAACTTATTTCTCTCACAAACAAAGTATGCCCTTGATTTGTTATGGAAATTTGATATGGCAGGTGCCAAGGTGTGCTCTTTTCTAGTACCAGTTAGTTGTAAATTAAGTGCAAATGATGGTGAATTACTTTCAAAAATCCAACTATATACATATCTCTTGTTGGAGCTCTGCAATACTTAACTTGGACTAGGCCTGAAATTGGGTATGCAGTTAATCAGGTTTGCTAGTACATGCAGTCCCTCACTTTTGTACATCTCACAACATCTAAAAGAATACTAAGGTATATCAAAGGCACAATTGATTATGGTCTTCTTTTTAGCAAAGGGTTATTATCTGTTCATGGATTTAGTGATGTTGACTGGGCTGGTGAGCCTGACACTAGGAAGAGTACAAGGGGTTATTGCAAAAAAAAATTGGTCCAATCCAGTTACTTGGCCCAGCAAAAGACAAGGCATTGTTGCTAGAAGCTCAACTGAAGCTGAGTATAGGAGTCCTGCCAACTCTGTTGCAGAAATTGTGTGGGTTTGTCAACTTCTAAGGGATTTGCGTATCTTTCTTCGAGGGCCTCCATCCTTGCAATGTGATAATGTTAGCGTTATATCTCTATCCTCAAATTATGTGTTTCATAGTCCCATGAAACACCTTGTAGTTGACTATCACTTTGTGAGAGAACTGGTACAATCTAAGAATTTGACTGTGAGCTATATTTCTACTATTGATCAAGTTGCTGACATTTTTACAAAGGGACTAGCTGGTCCTAGATTTGGTTATTTACGAGATAAGTTGAAGGTTCTTCATTCTATCTCCTTCAACTTGAGGGGGGCTATAGCATTACAAATGTGTAAATGCTTAGTTGTTCAGTATTTGTCTCTATTGTCCATGTGTCAGTCGTTGATTGGTCCATGGTGTAGGTTACAGATTGATATGTCATGTTACGTTAATATAAATAAAGTGTGCTTTCTCTGTGTCTGTAATCAAGACAATTGATCTAAATCAATTGCTCATTTAAATCATTTCTGGATTAATAAAGATATTTTTTGGTTTGTGATAATTTGTAAAATACATATGCCCGTGACAAGTCAACTGGGACATAAAAATGTTGTAAATTCTTATTACTTATATTAAAAAGTGTCCTCTTTTTAGTCGAAATACATGGGTTTTTTTTTCTTTCTTCAACTCCTTTCTTGATTTCATTGTTGTAACTTTTTTTATCAATCTCTCCTTTTTTTTAAGTCTAGAGAAAATTTTGTATTGATCCTAGGAATATTAATGAGATAATATCTCCACACATAACACAAAGAAAGATACACTCTTATGTCACATGTGTAAACTACACGGCCAAATGACATCCGATGACTGACATGTGGCATGGATAATCCAACGATTAAAAACGCGCAGATTTTTCCCAAGTTTAATCTATCTTTGTAATAAATTATCGACATCCTAGTAGGTTTAGATAACTCCACGTAGTTATAATTCACATCCAATGACCGACATGATTGGAGCTTCAGGATGATGACACGTGTACACATCATGGAAAAGACGGTTATTGATCCACTTCTTTATAAAAAACCCAATCGTGAACATCCTACGTCATATAAATTAAAACTCCATCAACTAATATAGTTCGATTACCTCAGAATTTCCATTGCAAGCTCTTTACTCGGATGATGACTTTCTTTTTACCCCTATCAATTGTTGTTTCTTCTCTCAACTTCTCTTCGATATTTGTCGTTTCTTCTCTTTTTTCTTTCAACTGTTGTAAACACAAAAATCACCATAATATTCACTTTAATATGCCCATGGTTTTCTTCTCTCAACCTTCTGTGTTTTTCTGTTGCAACCTAAGGAAAATAATGGAGATAACTGTACTGAAGAAGGAGGTGAGACATGCGCTTGATGGGTTAGCACAAATCGTGTCCAACTTATAGTCGTTAATTTTTTCCGAGGTGTATATTAATTAAGACACGTGGCATTATACTATAATTCAAAATCAGACAAGAGTAAAGTCGTCACATCAGGTCAACACGTGGCAGTACATCCATCGGTCATCATCATAGAGATGATGATTTGGTATGATGTTAACACGTGGATTTAGTTTTTAATTTGTAATTAAGTAAGGGTAAAAATGTCATTTTTTTCGAACCATGATATCTCATCATTCGAGATATTTGACTGGTCAAGGCTAAAATATGGGGCAGTTTGCCCAGTGACACCTTGAAAATGGGGCATATTTATAGAGTATTACACAGTGCGACATCACTCACTTGAGTTTTGAGTTAAGATTTTCTTTTTTAAGTATAAAACGATACGATATATGAACTTAAAGTATAGCCAATACTTATGTATTGTCTGTATCATTCTCTAAAATAGATCTAGCTTCTCGTATCTTCCATAACTTTTATAGTGTTTTTTTTTCTTTCAAAACCATTATAAGCGACCACTATGGTGGTAATAGCGTGGCTTTATTGCTAAAATGTATTAAAAGACGACTATTATGGTGTTTACTTTCTCCACATTCTAACTGATAGTTTAGCTTTTCGGGGTTCCCATGTAAAATTATTTTAACCAATAATTCGACCTTTCTGAATTCGATTGGTGGGTACAAACGATTTACATAATTATTGGTTTCAGGATATAATAAGACTCTTGTTATTTGCAATCCACTATTCTTATTAACCAATCCATATACTTAAACCAATCCAATTATTTTAACATTTTTATTAGTACAATCCTATGGATTGGATTTAGTTTTTATAACTTTTAAAAACACAGCTAATTAGTCGAGAATTTTTCATGTACATCAAAACCAACAGGTGTATGAGATTCTGAAGACTGATCACCACAGTTAGATTTAGGGTTACTAGAATTCATAGAGATAAAGATTAGTAGAAGTGAAGAAGAACAAGAAAGATATATGATTATGAATTGCAGGGTTTATGAACATGTTATTTATAGATTAGATATAAGAAACTAGAAATAGAAAAGAAAAATAGATTGGATTGGATTCATAAATTTTACTTTTACTTGGTTTCTAAAAAATAATAGAATTCTGTTTAATTTTTTATTGGATTGTATTAATAATAATGGTGAATTGGAAATAGCAAAAGTCTATAATAAAACCCCAAGTTATCGAATCAAGGTTTGTACGATACTGATTTGACCAAAAACATATTATATAGGAAGTTTGGGTGTACCAGTAAACAGGGAATTGAGAGAAACGACATAATTATGGTTATGGGTTTTCCTGTTTCCAGTTCTCAGTGATCGAAAAGATTCAATTCTAGATACTTATATGAAACGAAATATTACAAAAATAAATTTATTTTCCAAAATTTTGAAAATATACGACAAAAAATATATAAAACAATCTCATATTTTCCTATAGGAAAATGTTTTCTTCTTATAGACTTTGACTAATGATAAACCCCAAACCTGGGAATTATTGCGCTTGAGGTGTCTAAGAAACGTGTATTCTTTAATGGTCAAGAGATGAGAAATCATCAATTGCTTCGATGTTCTCTTGTGACAAAGTTATCGAATTACATCAAAGACAAGGTACACCGGCATTTATGAGTCATTCAATATATCGCAACCGCCATGGAATCATGGCAGTTAATTTAATCAACTAAGAGCAACTGCAGCCATCGATTAAGTCTCAGATCAAAGATTAAATTTGATATTTAATCGCTAAATTTCAAGCGCTGTCGTGCGATCAAATTTGGTTTTTAATCGACGAAATCGACTGTACATGATTAAAAGTAATCGCTGATCAACGACTAAAACTTATAGTCGAGCGAAGCACTAGAGGTTCGTATGTGTACAAACGATGTCTCAGGATTTCGCTTAAAAACATGGGCGGGGAACTAGAATTTCGCCAGAGCAAGCGGTCTACCAATGCTTCGCTTGCTGAGACGAGATCCCAGAAACTCGCTTACACATAAGCGAAATGGTAAGATTTCGCCCATTATCATGGATTTAGACAAGCGAAATGGTGGTAATTCGCTTAGTTTAGTGGGCGAAATGTTGGGATTTCGCTTGGGTTTTTTTTTTTTTTGGTAGGCGGTAGAGCAGCATCTCGCTTGGACCAGGCGAAGCTTCAGTTTCTCGTCCGTCTCCTCAAGCGATGAGTTAACACTTCGCTTACGTGAATGCGATATCCCACTGTTTCGCTTGACTATCTATGGCTGTTTTTGAGACGGAGTAAAAATCAAAATTTTTGATCTTTGATCTTTACTTTTGATCGCATGATTGTGGATGCCCTAAGGTACTGCAATCTAGAATTTGTTATAATTGATCTTTTCGGCTAGAAAAGAATGCAAGGATCTTCAAAAGAAAGAAAAGTAACTTCATCGCAATCACCGATAAGGCAAAAAAAAAATTCATTCACTTGAGCCTTAACGTTGGAAGAATTTGAGTATGTCACATTTCAAGATGTTATTATTAACTTGCATAGAGTGCACTTTGAACCTCCTTAATGCATCTTGGTAGTTGGTTATCATTGTTTTTGTTTTGTTTGGGTGGTAAATTTTTTATACCTTTTCACTTCCACGATAAAATTTTCTTTTATGATCAAAAAGGAAAATTTAGTTCCAAACTCGTCAATAATACAATCCATGCAGGTCGAGCCGTAAATTAAAGAAAAAAAAGGTTTGGATAAATAAAAATGTCACCAAAAAATTATGAGTTGTTTGGTCCAATAGACATCGCAGGATCAATGTTTTATGTAGGTCTTAGCTGGATATCCCAAATTCCTTAATTAAATATACAGTACTCCAATTAAAATCTTTGTTTATCTAGTATCCATTTTTATTTTTCTTTGATAAACTGAAAAAGGGAACAAGTCTCAAACAACGACTTAAGGCTAAGTTTTATGAAGGAGAAACCTAACATTGAAATGGTGATGACACGTTAGTTTGGGGAAATACCTAAGTGATACAGTGGAGGAGTGAAAATTGGTTTAAGCGAGATATTTATCTCGCCTCACCAAAAAAATAAAAAATAAAAAAGAATTGGGTAAGGGAATATGACATCACGTTTGACCAAAAAAATTGGACCCTATGTAAACAAACAACTAGTATATTTTTAAACAATAAGTTAAGTAAAATATTTCCTTCATCCAACTTAGTTGCTTATTTAGGGTTTTACCAATCATCTCTTAATATTTACTTAAATTGATATTATTTCTTATAATTTTCAACACCACCGTTATATTTTATTTTAAAAATATATATATTATTTAAATATACTAACAACGATTAATATTTGAAGATTTTTAGCAAGAGTATTGATAGAAAATATCTCTCCATTCTATAGTATATGTGCAAAACCCTATTTAAGCAAGTAAATTGAGACGAAGAGAGTATAATTTTTTTTTGCTAGACATTATATATTTGACCAAAATTTTGTTTCCTTATACCCTTTCCTGCTTTGAAAGGAGAGAGACGGGGAAATGATCCTTTACGCTACGTTTTTTTGTCACATCATTTCCTCAAAAACGTCCATAAGAGCAATTCCAATGGGCATTGGGATCTTAGCAAATATGTCAAGCCACGTGGCTTGACAAACTCGGTTTTGGACAGTGGGAGAATTGACAAATTAGCCAAGTGGATCCAAATTTTGTATAAACAAATATTTTCTTTTAATTGGTGGGATCCATTTTTTATATAACCAAATATTTTTAGTTAAGTAAGACCAATTTTTATTTTAAATCAGTATATATATATATAATTAAATTAAAATAACTAATTTAACTAAATTTAAAATAAAATAAAAATCAATCGGCCTAACATGGGATGATGCTCGATCTTACTTAGGACGAACGACTCAATATGAGTCGATCATCTCAACTGACGTCTTAATGGGCACACCTCCATAAATTTCCATTTACCTTTGGTTTTTTTTCATCCCTAGGATGACAATTGACAAATTAGCCCTAACAATCGTGGGGTTAGCCATCGAACTATCCCCTTTGTAAAGCTTAAAAAAAAAGATAAAAGAAAAATCCCCACTATGTTAATCTAGTCAAACGGTAGTTCTTAATTAGGAAAAATCTAGAAACGAAAAGCTTTTATAAAAATAGTCTTGTTTTTTGAAAATAAACTGCCGTGGGAAAACGGTGAAAGTGATGGACACCCTACATTGTTTCCCACCTCCTTTCCCCATATATCACATTTTCAACTCTCTTTAGATTTAGTCTTTATCTAGATATCTACCTCCATGCCATGATGTTTGCCAAAGGGTCCAGATTCCACTGCCCTATTTCTCTTCAACGAATACTTGTGCTTTGAAATCCCAGAAAAAAATAACTCCAAAACATTATGGCATCCACGTGCTTTTCCCTTGCCAACCTTCGCATTTGGTAAAACCTTCTCTTACGTTCCTGACAATGACATGCAAGCAAATGTTTATCCCTTTATTTTCTTCCAATAAATAAAATACTCACTATTTATTATAGCAGATCTCAAAAAATCTCCACGGTTCTCAAAAGAAAAATAAACCTAAAAAAGCATGTTACGATATTCTACAGTTTCATCTCACGATTTATAAAGATTCCAACCTGAAAAACCGTGATGATGAGAAGATAAAGTCATTTAATATTTCTTCTTCCCTAGATGGATGAACCAAAAAATCAAATGAAAAATAACAACCTAACCAATACAAGAGAAACTTAATCATGAAAATAAAATTAAAATCAGTTGACAACTTGATAAGAATCTAAGTGAAGAACAGACAAGAAAAGATCACGTGTGAAACTTGAACTTCCCATGTTGAGCAGGAAATCTCTTTGCCAGTCTTCTTTCTCGAACCTTATCAATTTTTTTAAAAAATAAATTAAAAACCAAAGTAAAACCCTTAAACAAATCCATCCAAACCCCAAATCAGAAATCAAATCTTAGTTAAATTTTACCGTCTATTGTTGATTTGTAAGAAGTTCAGGTGGAGATAACCATTTAGGAGTGGGGGGGAGAAGGAGGCGTCTGGCTTTTTCTTTTCTTTTAACCAGTTATTGTAAGAAGAAGGATTTGAAGGGTTAAATTAGTCTTATATTAGAATGGACCACATGGTGTTATATCGGTGACTAATTGGGGCAAACTTTTTGACTATTCCCAAAAAAAAAAAAAAAACCACTTGTAGAGGACACCTTGGGTCCATGATCATGACCACCATGTCTTTAACTTTAGGCACCTCTCACTCTCTTTTTTTAATAATTCTCCTCTCCCACTTTGGTACCTCATATCTTCCACGGTTCCACTATATATAATCCCATTCCCTCCTTATTCTCTTTCATCAAACCCTTCTTTACTCTTCAACTTTCTTTACTTGCAAAATCTCATTTTCCTCTGTTTGCCTTCTTCTTCTTTTTTTGCTCAAGTTTTGTTCCGAGTCTGGTTTCATTTTAATTCTAATGGCAGAAACAACAATCACCACTACATCTAAAAGGTCAAGGGAAGAAACCCAAACCCAAACCCAAGAAGTAGAAGAAATGAAGAGACAAAAAACTTCATCTTTTGCTTCTTCTTCCTCAACATCTTCTTCATATAATCAGATACTTTCTATTTTTGAGACTGAAGAAGGAGAAGAAGAAGAAGAAGAACTTGTGGAAGATATATCTTCATTGATAACTAGTCTTCAACAAGAAATATCTACTAAAGAAAGTTCTACTACAACCCTACTTTCTGATTATCATAACTCAAACAAAAATGGTTTTGAAGATTTATCATCATCATCATCTGCTTCTTCTAATGAAGACGAAGAAGATAAAGAAAGGGTTATTAGACACCTTCTAGAAGCTTCTGACGATGAACTTGGTATTCCTCAAATCGGATTAGATTTTGAATTTGAAGAAGATGAAGTTAGGAGTAATTATGGTGAGATTGGATTATTTAATATGGGGGGTTATGATTCAGGCTTGTGGGAATTTGAAGATGAAACTGCTAATTACTATACATTGTTGCAGTCTGAACTTTTCATGTAACCACCCCAAAATAAATTCCTATTAAAAGGGTGTGGAAAGACATAATACTTCTAGTTAGGGGTCTTAAAAGTGAAAAATAGGAAACATATTAGGGAGTTGGTAAGGAAGGAAGCTTTCAACGGGTTTCATTTTTCTTATGATGATACCTTTGAATGGAAATGAATCTGGTGTGGTTTTTGTAATTATTCACAACTCCCTGGACTTGTAAAACTAAAGGACGGCAAAGTAAAAAATTTAGTCATTTCTTTTAAATCCCTCACTAACTTTTTATTTCTTAGAAACAGATATTTTTATTTATTTATTTCATATTCCCACCTTAACTTTTTGTATTTGGAACGGTTTTTTTTTCTCGTCTGTTCTAATAGTATGATGATGCCCCTGGCCCAATTATTCTCTTCTTTTTGCCTGGCTCGTACTTTTTTATTAAGCCAATGGGATATCTGTCAAATCATGCTTCCATGTTCCCTCATGTAATTTACTGACCCACATACAAAACTTTGTCGACCATTCAAATCAGATCTGATATCCCATGAGTTTTCTTTTGTCTTTTAAGCAATTTTTAAATCATTATTATATATTAGCCGTTGGATTAAAAATCCTATAACACAACATCGGATTTAGTGTATATGGAAGATAGTTGACATGACTAAAAAGAGAAATCCCAGTAGAGTTAAATATCAAAATTTGGTATAATGGGTTTTAAATCCTACCTGTCATATTTTCTTTTTTAATTATCCCATAATATAAGAGAAGATAATTGTTTTTTTTTTGAATTTTATAATTTTTTTAATTTAAAAAGTTTTTTTTTTTATATTTATAAGATTTAGACAGATGAAATATAATTTAAAATCTTTACGATTTACCTCTTTTATCTTAAACACCATTCATACGCAATTATACATATCAAAATCAAGGGCCGTGGCGTGCCCGCTAGGTCTATCTTTCCATTCAAATTTAGACTAATGAAATTGGAAGTGAAGTGTAATTTCATTAGAGAACAACACCAACCCTTCCCATTTGATTTGTTTACTGTTTCCTGTGCTAGGTACTTTTAGGTCCCCTCACGTAGCTTCAACCTCCACTACATGTCAAAGATAAAATGCCTTTTTTGGGATCCAACCCAAACGAATTCGGAAAATAATTGATAACATTTCTTACTAGAAACCGTATGTGAACCCCAAAAGGCAAGATATGGTTTTGACATTATCAATGGGGATATGGTATCCTATACAAATTCTAGGGTCCATCTCCAAGTTAGGTCATAATGGTAAGATTCCACAATAACCAATTAAAGAGTCTAACCATGTCACAATAGTTGACATCATTACCACTAGACCCCCCTTATACAAACCCCACTAATAACTAGAGGTGTAAAACATGTTTGCACAGCCCACAGCATATGAAAGGACATCACGTATGAAAGGACATTTCTAGCATGATATATGCCGTGTTGTGCCAACTTGTCTCAAAAGAGACAATCACAGATTGTTAGACAAAGAAATTGTAACAAACAAAAAAAAATCTATAAATTATTTAAAGAAATTAATCAAAACCAACCACAAAAAAAATACTAAATCAATCTTGTTATAGATCTGAAAATATCCATTTATCCCAGCATAATAAAATCCTACAAAGAAAAAGAGTTAAAAGAAATTAGAGAAAGAGAGTAACATAGAGTGAAAAAAAAAAGGTTAGAACGTTACCAGTAGCATCGGCGGCTATCTAGTGTTTGTGATTGTGAGGAAGAAAGATAAGTTTGTGAGAGAAAGTTAGGTCTTCGAGTACTTGTCAATTAGGGGTGTTCATGGCCTGTTTCGGTTCGGTTTTGTGCCAAACCAAAACCAAAACCGGCAAGGTCGGTTTTTCAATTATTTTTCCATAACCGTTCCGTTTACCGCCTGTTCGGTTTTACTCGGTTTTCTCTCGGTTTCGGTTTTTTCCAACGGGTTTCGGTTAACCGTTTGGAAAACTAAAATTCAATTAAAAAAAAAAAATCAAAAAAATCATTTTTTTTTTGAAAAAAAATGGATTCTTCCATAACTAAAAGAGAACTAGGGTTAGAAAGTTAGAGTGGGATTATATATCAAGGGTAATAAAGGGTTCAGATTAGATCTATCAAAAACTAAATCAAGGGTCTTAACTAGTCGGTTTTCCATGGTATAACGGTTCGGTTTTTGGATAAACCAAAACCGAAACCGTGACTACCGGTTTCCATACTTTTTTTTCCATAACCGTTCTATTAGTAAACGGTTCGGTTCGGTTTTGGCCAATTCGGTTCCGTTTTGGCTGGTTTCCATGTAAACCCGTTACCATGTACAACCATATTATCAGTAGAATAGTTAACGGCATTAAAACGGATACCTTACGGTGTTAGTACTTTAGTATATATATATATTTTTTTTTTTTTTTAATTTTTTATGAAATATATTATTTTAGTGTATAGTCATATACTGTTATACTTATAAAAAAAGTGTCGACGTGTTAGTACATTCCAACGGCATCATAAAAAAATTGTGTATATACGTGGTGTTTTACGCGTGTTATGTTTTTTACCGTGTTGTGTTGTACCGTGGTTTTATCCATATTACGTGTTATGCCGTATCGATGTACTTATTTATCTGGCACAACACAACATACTAAACTAACGTGTTGTGTCGTGCTGTGATGTGTTGTGTTCGAAAATAAAATTATCATAGAGAAAATGTATGGTTTTAGTGGATGTCTTAGAATTTTTGAATTTAGTCAAAACTATCGTTTAGTCCTAATATAAATAATATTATGTCTATTGATCACATTGACTCGGTCCAATTGTTGTTCGGTCCTTTTAAAAACATATAATGTTTGTTTGGTATTAATATTACAATTTGGTCTTAGGGTGTATGTTACCCATATAAGATGACATCATCATTTTAAAACTAGCGTCATAAATACCATTTTCTCCCTCTTTTGTAAGTAAAGAAAAAAAATCTTAAAAATTAAATATCTCTAAAACCACAAGTTGAAATTTTACAAATTTTATATATTCGGAAAGCTCTCGTTGAGATCTACAAAATGAGTACCACTTTCACTATATTTTGACGCTTTATTTTTTATATTGTCATTTGGCTAAAGATAAACTATAAAATGAACTATCATTACGAGTTCATTACAATTAATTACCATTGTAATGAACTAACTTTAATGAACTACCATTACGTGCTAGAATGAACGAACATTATGAGTTTATTCTACAAAATGAACTGCTATATAAACTCTCATCACGGGTTCATTCTAAAAAATGATTTGCTTGAAAAAACTACCATTGTAATGAACTAACTTTGCGAGTTCAGTTTACAAAATGAACTTCCATTACGAGTTCATTCTACGAAATGAACTGCTAAAATAAACTCCTATTACGAGTTCATTCTACAAAATAAATTTTTATAATGAACTACCCTTACGAATTCATTCTACAAAATGAATTTTTGTTATGAACTACCATTACGAGTTCATTATACAAAATGAACTGTTATAATGAACTACCATTATGAGTTCATTCTACAAAATGAACTGCTATAATGAACTACCATTACGAGTTCATTCTTTAAAATGAACTGCTATAATGAACTACTATTGTAATGAACTAACTTTGCGAGTTCATTTTACAGGATGAACTACATTACATGCTACAATGAACTACCATTATGAGTTCATTCTACCAAATGAACTAACATTACGAGTTCATCTGAGTTCATTCTACAAAATGAATTGTTAGAATGAACTACCACTACGAGTTCATTATACAAATGAATTGCTAGAATGAACTACTATTACGAGTTCATTCTACAAAATGAACCCTATAATATTGTGTTTATTTTTTGGTATGAATTAACATTACTGATACCGCTAAGATTAAAGCTTCAAAAAATAATGAAATGAGTATTCGTTGTATAGATCTCATTGAGAGTTTTCCAAATATATAAAACTTATTAATTTTTGATATATAGTTTAAGAGATATTTAATTTTTAATTTTCTTTCTTTGTTTTAAAAATGAGGGAAAATAAAAGATACAAAAAGATAATTTAATTATTTTAATATTTTTAAATAACTAAGGACCAAACTAAACTTTTTTATTTATCGATTGACCATATCAAATAGGACCAAATTAAAATTTTATTTTAAATTTATCCAAATATATCTTCGAAATAGCATACATTTTTAGAAATTATAATCGATTTGATACGAATTAAGATACAAAGACATCCGATCCATCTGCACTGTCCCAATTTTTATGTATAAAAATATATAATCTATATTTATATATATATTTTTTTAAAAAATAAAAAATAACGGGAACGTTTAAACAAATTTAATTCTTTATCGGATCGTAAAAACCTAATAAACTGCACCTTACTTATATTTATCTACTCTCTTCGTGAGACTAAATAATATCTTATCTCTACGTTTTATATCCTAGATTAAATTAATAAATCGTATCTAAACATTTAAAGTCCAATGTTTCACGGTAATAAAATAACCAAGTGTACTGATAAGACGCACAAAATCAAAGGATTTTGGGAAGATTTATAAAATCCCATAATTTCTTTAAACCAAATCTATGTTCCAACTTCCATCACACACACCCATTATAATTGTTATATTGTGACATGCACATCGATTCATGGAGCAAGCAAAGCAGAACCAATAGCACAAAACAAAAATCCAACTAATACTTTAATTCTTAAAATAATGTCTTTGTCACTAAAAGGATCTCGTTGATTTTAGATGTATTCATTTTATTTCAGACCAACACTAAACGTTAAATATGATTGTTATGAAATAAAATAAAAACATTTTATCTAACTATTTTAATTAATTTTTTAATATGTTCAATTAATATTAATGGTTAGATTAATTTAACTATTTTTAATTTTAAAATTTCAATTTTGTTTTTTTTTTTTTAACTTTTTTTTTAAAATAATTTAATTTAATTTTAACTTTATTTTTTGTTTATTTTTACAAAAAATTTTAGATTCAACACACGTGGGAAACCTTATCCGCTGATTACGAACGTATTTTTATGAAAAAAAAACTATCGTTTTTGAAGTATTTTTAACAATCAATCGATATGAATGTCAATATTGACCGTTCTAGAGTGTGATTTTTTAAAGTCGGTTGACATAAGTATCCGTATACACCGATTCCTCATGTTCTTCATCAATAAAAAATATCAAACCAGAATCGGCATACATGTGTCATCGTAGCTGTTGATTTAAGTTTGATGTTCATACAAAAAAAAAAAAAAAGTTAAATGTTTTTCAAAATAAATTGGTTTGATTTTTTTTCCCACTTTTTAATCGGTTTTAAAAGGTATAGGAATAAAAAAAGTTCTATAAAATAAATGAATAAAATCTCATATTAGGTATAAGGATAGAAAAATAACTTTAATTATTAAGGATAATTTAATAGTTCCATCCATTTTAAATATTTCATATCCTATTTTTTAATTGTGAATAAAATTAAGTAGATCGGAGATAAAATAAACAGAAGTAAAATTAACCAAATAAAAATGTTAACATGCGTATTTGTTGTTTGATGGGATTTGTAGTTGTACTCCTACAGTTGAATTTATTAGATCAAAGCAAGAACCACTTGGATCCACATGTGACTTGTACATGTTTACAGGTACATGAAGAACCATGTACAACTCAACCCATGGGGATGGGATGGGATTGGGACCATTTGTGTTGCAAGTGGGGAAATGGAAAGAAAATAAAATGAAATGAAAATGGTCCTACGAAAGAGTGATTGTAGCATCTTTATGTCAACGTCTGTCCTACTCATTCCCTCTTTAATGCAGTTCAGTATTTGGTTCAGTATCTGTCTAGAATTTTAGATAAGGATGATGAGAGAGAGACAGATTTTTTTAGAGAAAAATAAATAAATTCATCGATTGTTAATGAACCTCATTCATTGTCTACCAGATCATAGTTAGCAATTCAGATACCGATACGAAGCGTGGGAAAATAATTATACGAATATTATATGGATTTAGGTATATTAAATTCGGTTAAAAATTCGATCAACGATTCGTTATTCGTCAGTAATTCAAAACGACAAATATGTATATAATTTGATTTAGAGATATGAATTTGGGTCTTCAATTTCAGTATGTAATAAATGATTAAAAATATTTTTTAAATAATATAATATTATAATATATGGTTTAAATGAATTATATATTTCTTTCGTTTCATTTTAAATGATAGTCTAGAGTTATTTTTTTATTCCACATTATTTAATAGTTTTCGTATTTTTCCATAAAACCATCAATAATACCCTAGCATTTTATCTTGGAACTATAAGTTTATTTATAAATGCACTAAAAACAATTAATGTTTGAAGACTTTTTTCAAGCGTATCTATAAAAAAAAATTCATATCTCTATCTATTTTTTAATCTGTGTAAAACTTCCAAACTATCATCTAAAATGGAACGTAAGGAGTATATAATACTCTTAAGGCAAAGGGGAGAGAAGAGTATTTTTAAGTATTTTTTACCTTTATGGATAATAATTTGTAAAGTTTAGAAATGATATACCTCTCAAACTATACCACGGATATTCGTAAACTTTATACAATTAAAAAGTCTTTTAAAACATATACGTAACGAATATAAACATGACTATCAAACTATACATATTTTTTATACTAACAATAATTAATTAAACGGGTAGTTTTAGAAATATACTCTTGTTTAATGATATATGTCACTATTAGCGAGACAAAATTAAAAATGAATAGGTTATCTATTAGTGGGATGGAGGGAGTATATGTATTATTAACACCAACATAGAAATGGTTCAGTGATTAAAGGTGTATTCCAGTAAATACTATGTCTTGGGTTTGAATCCCTTCAAGTGAAATTTTTTAAACACAAAACTATGAATGAAATTGGCGAGTTGGATCAGCTAAATCGGTGAGTTGGATCGACAAACTAATCTGCCGGATTATTTGTGAATCCGAATAGTTCGAGTATAATTCATGACTACCATAATAAACACGGCTTAGGTTCAAAATATCTTTAATTAGGGCATATTATGCGTTCTTGTATTATTTGCGTTGAATCGTGAATTATACGGTAAAAATCCGTTGAATTACTAACTGGGGTCTACCCTACCTACATTAATTGTTGTGTATTAATAGGGTGTTTGGATCTCACTTAAAAAGTTGTTTTTTGACTTTTGGAAGCAAAAAAGTCAGAAGTTAGTACGAGTATATAGTTTCAGAATGACTTCTAGAAGCAATAAAATTAATTTTTTGTGAAAGAAAATATTTTTACTTCTAAGCTCTGCAACCTCCCCCAAACCATTGATAGCCTTCTCTATTTATACAACAACGACTTTCAACTCATCAAATCTTCTTTCTTCAATGAGAATCAAAAATCTCGGCTTGAATGGGAAATATTTTCGAGAATATTTTCTTGATCTATTTCTTTTTTTTTCTTCTTTAATAGCTTCTCAAACTGATTTTCTTTTAGCACAAGATCTGTTTCTTTCCTTCTACAGCTTGAGACAAGATGTTGCTTCTTTGGGAATATATTTGCTTGATTCTCATAAAGCCGAGAGAATGTTTTTCCTTTTTTATTGCAACCACCTCTTATTAACCTGATATTTTTGTATCCCGAGCATGTTTGAGATCCTATAAATAAGGCAAGAGTATAATCTTGCCTTACAAAAAAAATTCCCCAAAAATATCGTACACAGTTGAAGGAAAAAATTATCGTCGAAACACTTGTTTGGAAATGAAGAATAAATGGGTGTCCATATCCGTCTGTTGGCTACCTTTATCAACTGGGGGTGCCCTTATCCAAACCTTGGGTGCCTTTTATCAATTTCCCGGAGGTGTCTTTAGCACTTTTTCACCAATTTTTTCACGATTGTTTATTCTCCTAAAAACACAATAAATATCAATATTAGTATAAAAATTCATAACAATATAAAAATTGGGAACATATCACACACATAAATGTGTCTATCACTAATACGAAAAGGGACTGAATTGCTCACCATAATACAAAATAACATAAACAACCTGACCAGACATTCTTCAAACCATGCATAGTACAAAAACATATATAAAAACAATGTGCATTAAAGTACACATCATATATAAACTAGAGATTGCAAAAAACACATACAATGTACATTAAAGTACACATCATTAGATAAGCTGAAGATTGCGAAAACAAATACAATGTATATTAAAGTACACATCTTAGATAAGCTGAAGATTGCAAAAACACGTACATTGTACATTAAAGTACATATCTTATATTAACAAATAGAAAAATAGTGTACATTAAAGTATACATCCAAGATATTTCTTACAAACTGCAACAAAAGTTAATCAACAAAATAAGAAATCAAACAAAAACATGGATCTGGAAAAGACGAAAAATCTGAAAAAACATAGCATATCAAGATCTATCTCAAATAGTTATTCTATGAAATCAAAATAAAAAAAAATAAAAAAATAAAAGTTAAAAAACAAACTGAAAATGAGATCAAAACATGAAACAAAGAAATCAATAACAAGAAAGATCAAAAAAAGAAAGATCGTTCAGAAATTAAACATCAAAACAGAGAAAAATCAAAAATCTATGAAAACAAAAACCTCAAATAACAAAATCAATAACGAAAATAGATATCACAACATCAAAATATCATGTCGGGTTTACATGTTTACATGGTGATCCATTTACTCGGCCAACTATGGAAGAAGTTTCGGCGACACTATCATCCTCAGGCAATACATTGGTTCCCAAGTCCTTTGCAATTGTTACTTTAGCTGACCTACTCATGTCAGCTAGTAAGAATTTGATATATATAAAGCAAAAACCTTAAAATAACATTGTATGTGAAAAAAATTTGATCTTCGTAGTATCAAATTTGTTTTGATTTTTTATCATTGTTATTACTCCTTAAACTAGAACAAAGAAAAGACTACGGCGGCCTACCCACCCTTAAACTAGTCACTAGGCTGATAAGCATAATTTTCCTACTCGGACGACGCTACTACACATATCAGGGAAAACCTTATCAGAAATCGACCCTTGGATCTAGCTTCAGAATTTTACGCTATCAATCCAAAATTATTGTACTTGTGAAGCAGTTAATACATTATTTTTTACAGAATAGAGAGATGTATAATTTTTTTTCATTTATACCCTTATAAAAGTCTTGAACCATTAATTGTTATTATTTTAAAAATAACTTATATTTATAAAATAAAATATAAATTTGGTTTGGAAATTATATGAAAAATATCAATCTATGCTAGTATTATGGGACTAGAAAAAAAACAAATCATATTTTAGCCACTAAAATGGGACAAAAAAAGTATTAATTTATCAATTTTTTACTTTAAATTTATATAGATATCCTTCTTGTGACAAGATTTAGTGACTTACAACATCAAAAAAAAACTACCAAAAAAACCGCACATTCACATATACATGACCCAAAAGCATCCCTATAAATCGATGGAAGTTGGGGCCCACCTTAATGTGAGTGTGCGGTTTTTAGAGACGTTTTTTATCACGGTCAGTTAAGAATTGTTGATATAAGAAGCATCCACACAACCAATACTTACTGTACCTTTGATTGGATATTCGCCAGCAGATATAATGAATGTTTTGATGCACATACTCAATTTCGGGACTCCTGCCTATAGTTGGCCTCTGCAAGAACTCAAGTACAACATTCACATCATTTAGTGTACCCCAAGCTATATATAAAACTTATGTAGATGAAAAAACTACTATCTAGCCAAAAAAAATATGAAAAAACTACGAAATATTGCTCATCATGTTCTCTCAAAGTACTATGTAAATTTCTCTTTTTCAAAAACTAGACCAACATTGTGGAGGAGGGACTTTGCCATTGAAAAATATTATGCAATGGTGAGGTTTTTATAGGGTTAGGGTATAGAATAAAATGAGAAAGAAGGCGGATGTGTGGGTGAAGAAAGCAACTAGGGTTTAGTAATGTGAGACTGGTTTAGTAAAATGTTTGATAGAAATAAGTTTCCCCATATTATAATCATAATTCAAAATGTTGGGTGACCATGAGTAAAATTTTTACTAATCCAAATTGATTTGGACGAGTATATATTACATAAATTTTACTAACCAGAACAACCCGCGTAATCCGAAGAAATATAAAAAAAATTATATAAATTATTTTTATATATGATATTAATTAAAAATCAAGTAGTTGAGTATAACTTTTACCTAAATTTTTTATTTTTAACACATGGCCAAGACTTTCATGGGCCAACTCAAAAAATCCGAGGAACCCAAGATTCATCGTGGTTTGTCCATGGACAAGACTTCCCTAGGCTCAATGGACAATTCTTCCAAAGAATTCCTAGCTAAGGCTTGGCTTGGCCAAGCCTTCTATCTCAACCAATATGAGCAAGTCCTACCCTTAGCTTCTTTATAGGATATTTTGGACACTTTAAGTTTTTCTTCGATTTGGGAACAAAATCTTGTGATGATTTTTAAAAGCAATTTTTCTTCACAATCATTTGTGAAATTTTTAAAGATATATTCGTATAATTGTAAGCTTTCCGGGAAACAATAATGTCATTTATCTAGTTCTGATTTGAATTGAAACAAATATAACTAATGTTAAATTCTGACAATTTATCCAAGGTGTTGGTACACAGAAAATTGCAAAAGAAAAAAAAATGAAGAAGAAAAGAGTCTCCCACCAACAACTTCTAAGTAGAGGTCTACAACTATGCAACTAATACTACCTAGTACAGGTAGTGGTTTACCAATGTTACAAGTAATTAAACAACATATTTTATAAACCCTTATACCCTATTTATTTGGATCTGAGTCAGGACCCGAATCTAACTGGAAGTTTAACTCGTACCGTATTAAATAGAAGCCTGATATAGAGGCTCCAATATCAATAGAGAGGCTCTTCTAATAAGACAAAATAAGGACATTATGAAGTAAAACTTAAAAACCCCTTATCCATAATATTTTCACAATACCCAAATCACCCTTCACTAATATGTTAATTATCTTAAATAGTAAAAATTTAATTAAGCTAATCATGGTTAATTAAACTTAATCTTTGACTAACACAAATTGAAATCAAATTTTTTTTTTTGGATTTGTGATTTGGGGATGAAAAACTAGATGAAATGTGAGAAAAAAATTTCGTTTTTTTTTAAACCCTAGTTTTTAATTTAATCAACCATAGTAACCATTTAGGTCTTTCTAGATTAAAATCTTGATCATTTTATGGCTCAAATTAGATGAAATCACGAATTGAAAGTTTGATTTTGTGTGATTCAGAGACAGTTACGGTTGGGTTTCATTACGAACCCAACCGTAACACCAAGAACACCGAAGAACACCTTCAGTTACGGTTGGGTTTTGACTACAAACCCAACCGTTACCTCAAGAACACTATGAACACCCTTTGAACACATAGTTACGGTTGGGTTTGGCTTAAAACCCAACCGTAACTCATCCTTT
>JAJJMC010027603.1:30000-39750 GCA_023531435.1 Papaver californicum | reverse complement strand
TTTTTTTTTTTATGTAAACTTAGGTAAATGTTTTATCACCATATGTATAAAAAGACCGTATCTTATTTAGCTCCTTTATGCCTACTCTAACTAGTTATTTCGGTTTTCTACTGGCGGCTTCAACTATAACTCCCGCTCTTTTTATTGGTCTGAGCAAGATACGACTTATTTGAAATGAATTGAATGAACAATTAATAAAAAAACCTTTTTCTGTGAGATTCTAGGTATTCTATAGTGACTTCCCGCGTCAATTGTCAATTCTTGATCATTGAGATTCATTATTGCTTCGGATTTATATTTAAGAATAGATATTACCTCTCTTTTTCCTCTTTCAAACAAACCGAAATGATTGAAGTTTTACTATTTGGAATCGTGTTAGGTCTAATTCCTATTACTTTGGCTGGATTATTCGTAACTGCATATTTACAATACAGACGCGGTGATCAGTTGGACCTTTGATTAAGTAACATCTCGTTTTTGATTGACCTCCTCCTTTTTTAATTCAAGGAGGCCAAATTAAGGTTGCTGTTTAAGTTGGTGGAGTTATTTCATTGTAATTCGAGAACAGAATCACGCTCTGTAGGATTTGAACCTACGACATCGGGTTTTGGAGACCCACGTTCTACCGAACTGAACTAAGAGCGCCTTCTTATCACAATAGATAAGACCATAAAAAAGTATTATCTTTGTAGGCCTAATATACTTTGTATGTCTATAGTATCATAATGTATGTACAATTAGGATCGATCTCAATTACTGTCCACGGGAAAAGTAATAGGTAGGGATGACAGGATTTGAACCCGTGACATTTTGTACCCAAAACAAACGCGCTACCAAGCTGCGCTACATCCCTTTCAATTGGTATACAGTGTCATTGTAGAGAATCCCTGTCTTGTTTTCCACATCATTATTTCCCCCCTATAATAAAAAATTTCGCTTGCAATTTGTTCTTTTTGGTCTCATATAACATATAATAAAAGAATTATTTACATATGAAATCCGTCGGATAGAGAAATGAATATTTGTCGGTAATACTCAGGAAGAGGGGGGCGTCTTTTTCTGTTTTAAGGAAAGGGAAATCTTATCTACCGGGTCGTTGTATATATCTATTTTTGTTAGGGATTTCACTTACTAATACAAGTGATCCTTAACCACATATGCATCTGATCATATATGTATTACAATAAAGAAGGAGAGTTTGCAATGCGAGATATAAAAACATATCTCTCTGTGGCACCTGTGCTAAGTACTCTATGGTTTGGGTCTTTAGCAGGGCTATTGATAGAGATTAATCATTTATTCCCAGATGCGTTGACATTCCCGTTTTTTTCATTCTAGTTATTGACATGGGAAGGGATGAAGAAGATTAGTGAGATAATAAATTATCTGTGACTAATCCTTCTTCCTCTCTTTGTTTTATTCTTTTTTCCTATTTTCAAAATATAGAAGGACAGAAAAGGAAAAAACAAAAGTGGATTCAATCTCAGTGAAACTTGGGTTAGACTCAAAGGGCCTAAGAAAATAGAAATAAATGGGATCTAGGGAAACTAAAGAAATCATACAAGATATTTAAATGAAATACTGTATGTACTAGGATTCAAAATAATTGATAGTTATAAATTGTTGTATTACTTATTCTTTATATTACTCTATTGATTGCAACAAAATCTTTTGAAATTTGATTTCGGGTCGAAAATCAAAGAGTTGGGTAAATCCAAAATTCAAGGGAGGTTCATGGGCAAGGGTAAAGATGTTAGAGTCAGAGTTATTTTGGAATGTACCAGTTGTATACGAAACCGTGTTAATAAGGAATCATCGGGCGTTTCCAGATATATTACTCAAAAGAATCGACACAATACGCCTAGTCGATTGGAATTGAGAAAATTCTGTCCCTATTGTTGCAAACATACAATTCATGGGGAGATAAAGAAATAGACCGAACCAGAGGTAGAGGGTGTGTGTGCTACCCTTCGAAGTAACAAGAATAAATTACATATAATATATAGAAACAAATCAAATCCTATTTCAGTCGGATCAAAAAAGAATTCGAATTCAGAAATAGGATTTTCGGGATAAGGAATAAACAATGGAAAAACCCAAGCGACCTTTTCTTAAATCCAAGCGATCTTTTCGTAGGCGTTTGCCCCCAATTGGATCGGGGGATCGAATTGATTATAGAAACATGAGTTTAATTAGTCGATTTATTAGTGAACAAGGAAAAATATTATCTAGACGAGTGAATAGATTAACCTTGAAACAACAACGATTAATTACTATTGCTATAAAACAAGCCCGTATTTTATCTTCGTTACCTTTTCTTAATAATGAGAAACAATTTGAGAGAACCGAGTCGACCCCTAGAACTACTGGTCCTAGAACCAGAAATAAATAGGCCGCCCATGCCTCAATTGAATAAAAATTCCAACCCGAACCCCAACTCTGGTTGGTGTTTTGTTCAAAAATTCGAGAATCTAGATTGTATTGTCATGTCATAAGAAAAAAAGAATTGGGGAAGAAAAAGAGAAAGTCCTTAATTATTATTATGGAAACGTGTTAATTTCTTTTTACTACTTTATTATAGTAATTTATACCCTACCCTCCCGGAGTTCATTCTCCGGGGAACTCCGTTTAGATCATTCTGGTGGATTCCTTACAATCCCCTTATTTAATGATCTCGTTGGAAATCATGTAAAGACAATTCCTATTTGATATAGCTATTTGTGCAAGTATTTTACGATTAAGAAGTAACTGCCCCTTGCGCAGATCATGTATTAATCGACTATAACTATAAGATATCCTATTCTCACGAATTACTGCATTTATACGAGTGATCCACAAACGACGAAAATCTCTCTTTTGCCTGCCCCTATCCCGATGAGCCGAAACTAAAGCTCTCATTTTCTGTTGAGTCATAGTTCGAGTAAGTCTTGAATGCGCCCCTCGAAAGGTTGATGCAAATAAACGCATTTTTGTTCTACGTCTCCGAGCTATATATCCTCGTTTAATTCTGGTCATTGAATCAAATGAAACTTTGATGAATAACTAATTGATTTCTTTTCTTTCAGTCATTCTTTCCCCCCCTAGTCTATTAATAACAAAACTGATTCTTCCGATGTATAAAAAAAAAATTCCAATGGCTTTTGCTACTATGACCTTCCCAACCACGATTTTTTTGAGGCATTTCATTTCACCTCGAAATAAGAAATTGTATTGATACTTGGTATCAAAAAAAAAGTAAATAAAAAACGAAAAATTGTGGGTTCCATCGTTTCTATGGTTACGGTTTAAACGGTGAGGTCCTTTCTATACACCGGAGCCTCTTACCTATTTAGTAACTTGTACAGTTCACACTCTTTGGCTCTACCCATGAATTATCCAGTAATAGGTCTTTTCACAACTAGATCTACCCATACAGTAACGGCATTTCATTATGAAGGTTGGTTAGGTAGCTGACCCTGTTAGTCCGTTTTTGCAAGAATGGGAGCATAATCTTTCTGCTTCTAAAATACCATTCCATTCCCCCGCTTAATGGATAACCATTTGCTACCAATGGGGAGTTGCTTCTCATCTCCAGTTGAGATGATTGGATTTATACCAAAGGAAACCATAAATTTCATACACAATAGAGGTCCTTTTTTCGATAGTGATATGGGGTTTTTCCATTCCTATTCATTGGTACCGATCATTGATACTGTCAAAAAAATCTCCTTTCTTTTGTTCCAGTTCATGATCTGAACGAGTCGCACATACACCCTAGTACATGTTCCTCGACGCTGAGGACATCCCCGAAGGGCGGGGGATTTTGTGACATTTCTGATTGGCTGTCTTGTATTTCTAATAAGTTGTTTAATAGTTGGCATGCTGGATCGTATACAGAATGGGCTGGTTTAGATCGATCCTAACCGGATGATTATGAATTCCTCTCGTTTCATTGAATATTTTCCCACTACCACTTTTAACCTCGGTAAGAAAATAAAATAGGAAATAACATAGCTCAGTCAATTATGGTTCGAAACGGAATGGAATCACAGATTTACGTGAAGTCCCCGGTATTTTCGACCGCTACAAGATCAACAATTCCATGAGCTTGGGCTTCTGTTGCTGACATAAAAACGTCCCTTTCCATGTCTTCGGATACAACCCATAATGGATTGCCCGTTCTTTGTACATAAACCCTTGTGAGGGTTTCGCGAAGTTTCAGCAGTTCTTCCGCTTCCAGGACAAATTCTCCTGTTTGTGCCTCGTAAAAAGAGCTAGCAGGTTGGTGGATCATTACCCTGATGATATAACATAATGAATGCTTCCTCTGTCTCAATGATAGAAAGAGACAAGAAAAAATCGAATTGAAGAACCGTACAGGCATTTTTTGCGCATTGCATACGGCTCTAGAATGGAATCTACTTTTACCTAAAGTGGAGGATCTATCAAACCCAGATCGGTAAATAATCCATTTACCACCCTTTCTTTCGGGAGAGTTAAAAAATACTATGATGGTTCCGTTGCTTTATATATTTATCTCGTCTGTAATTCAGCAATCCCAAAGTTTCTTTTTGATCCGATCAAATAGGGAAAGGATAATCTTGTGTATGTTTTTTCATTTTAATACTATTTCGTAACAGAAATATAGGAAAGAGCCCTCTGATGTGTGATGTGAAAACAAAAAAGTTTGTGACGCTGAAATCGAACCCCGATAGATAAAATCAAATCAGAAATTCCTTTTGTCTCATACTACTCTCTCGATACGGAATCTCATGTTATAAAAGAACAATGATGGTTTGCTCATATCGAACTCGAAGTGCCATGCTATTATTACTTTATTTTTCATATTTTATCTGGCGAAGGCATAGTCTTCTTTTTTCTCTCAAATAAAAAACTCATTGGCGCCAAGCGTGAGGGAATGCTAGACGTTTGGTAATTTCTCCTCCGACCAGGACGAAAGACCCCATTGAAGCGGCTAATCCCATGCATATTGTATGTACATCTGGTTGCACAAATTGCATAGTATCATACATAGCTATTCCGGGTGTTACCCACCCACCGGGGGAGTTTATAAACAAATAAACATCTTTTGTATCATCCTCTATAGTGAGATATATCATGAGACCCATAAGTTGATTTGCGATCTCGCTATCGACTTGTTGGCCTAAAAAAAGTATTCTTTCTCGATGAAGTCGGTTGATTAGGACAAAATTGTATCCCTTAGGGACCGTACACGCACCTTTAGATGCATACGGTTCAAAAAAAAAGAATCAATGTGTCGATTCCAGCCCTCTTTATTTTCCCCTTTTTTCATAGGAGGATTTTTCTAACTCCTAATGAATGAAGGGCCTTTAGTCTTCTATTTTTCAAGAAAGCAGAGCAGGGTTTTGACTCACTTACCCCTAAAAAGAGCTCACTAAATTTACCCTCATTGATATATTGTTTCATCGAAATCCAATTCCGATTACGATGTCATTTTCTTGTTCCGGAATGGGCCTCTTCAATTCGTTTAGGTTTATGCTCTACTCCGGGGAAAGATTTACCCGACCTCTATTTGCACATATAGGACAAATGATCCCAATACCGCTTCTTTTGTTTGCTAATACTTTTTTTATTCATTTTATGTCTTCCGCTTCCGCCAATCACTGGAAAAGTATGATGACTCACTCCGTCGATTGATTGGCGGTTTGAGGTCGCTGGTATAATATAGGAATTCTTTATGATACAAAAGGTAATCATACATATTTTACCGATTGGGTTTTTTTGAACGGAGCCTGGATACTTCATTTTTTTGGTCCAACCAAGCCAACCATAAATTCTTCTAATTGAAAAATGCATATTGATCCCCCAAATAAATTGCTCTAATTGCACTTCACGCTTCAAATTATTGATGGTTCAATCAATCTTTCTTGGGTGAAACAGAGGATATCTCGATCGGGGGAGAAAACGGGGAAATCCCATATGACCCAATATGTCTGACAAGTCGCACTATACGTCAACCCAAACCGAATCTTCCTCTCCAGGAATCCGAAAAGGTACTTTTGGAACACCAATAGGCATTAAATGAAAGAAAAAGGTTTTTAAGTACTAAAATTTCACTTTGATGTGGAAACGTAACAACGGGTTTTCTTTTTTTCATAATATTTATGTTTTCGGGTTTTATCCATAGATTGTAAAGTTCATCGAAGAAGATGGAATGAATAAAAAAAATTATTATGAATGAGCTGCGATGTTCAAATGATGAACAAGCATCTCTAATTCACTCATCTAAAATGGGACCCATCCCCCCATTGCGTATTGGTACTTATCGGGTATAGAATAGATTTGCTTCTCTTTGTTCCTACGAACAGAATTTTTCTGTTATTACCAACGGAATGCAATATAAATGCACCCTTGCTCCGAGATAATCCATTGAAAAGGAGAAGTCCATAGCATAAGCAGAGTCTTTTCCAATGCGATAAAGTAACATAGTATCTATTTTTCTTTGATAAAGGGGTATTTCCATGGGTTTGCCTTGGTATCGTGTTCATACCGTTGTATTGAATGATCCCGGCCGGTTACTTTCTGTCCATATAATGCATACAGCTCTAGTTTCTGGTTGGGCCGGTTCGATGGCTCTATACGAATTAGCTGTTTTTGATCCCTCTGACCCAGTTCTTGATCCAATGTGGAGACAAGGTATGTTCGTTATACCTTTCATGACTCGTTTAGGAATAACGAATTCCTGGGGTGGTTGGAGTATCACAGGAGGGACTATAACGAATCCGGGTATTTGGAGTTACGAAGGTGTGGCCGGGGCACATATTTTGTTTTCTGGCTTGTGCTTCTTGGCAGCTATCTGGCATTGGGTATATTGGGATCTAGAAATTTTCTGTGATGAACGTACAGGAAAACCTTCTTTGGATTTGCCCAAGATCTTTGGAATTCATTTATTTCTATCAGGGGTCGCTTGCTTTGGGTTTGGCGCATTTCATGTAACAGGCTTGTATGGTCCTGGAATATGGGTGTCCGATCCTTATGGACTGACTGGAAAAGTACAATCTGTAAATCCTGCGTGGGGTGTAGAAGGTTTTGATCCTTTTGTTCCGGGAGGAATAGCCTCTCATCATATTGCAGCAGGTACCTTAGGCATATTAGCGGGCCTCTTCCATCTTAGTGTCCGCCCGCCTCAACGTCTATACAAAGGATTACGTATGGGTAATATTGAAACTGTCCTTTCCAGTAGTATCGCTGCTGTCTTTTTTGCAGCTTTCGTTGTTGCTGGAACTATGTGGTATGGTTCAGCAACAACCCCGATCGAATTATTTGGTCCTACTCGTTATCAATGGGACCAAGGATATTTCCAGCAAGAAATATATCGCAGGGTTAGCGCTGGGCTAGCCGAAAATCAGAGTGTATCAGAAGCTTGGTCTAAAATTCCCGAAAAATTGGCTTTTTATGATTACATTGGTAATAATCCAGCCAAAGGGGGATTATTCCGAGCGGGTTCAATGGACAGCGGGGATGGAATAGCCGTTGGGTGGTTAGGACATCCTATCTTTAGAGATAAGGAAGGCCATGAGCTTTTTGTACGTCGCATGCCTACTTTTTTTGAAACATTTCCAGTAGTTTTGGTAGACGGAGACGGAATTGTGAGAGCCGATGTTCCTTTTCGAAGGGCAGAATCCAAGTATAGTGTCGAACAGGTAGGTGTAACTGTTGAGTTCTATGGCGGTGAACTGAATGGAGTCAGTTATAGCGATCCTGCTACCGTGAAAAAATATGCTAGACGTGCTCAATTGGGCGAGATTTTTGAATTAGATCGTGCTACTTTGAAATCCGATGGTGTTTTTCGTAGCAGTCCAAGGGGTTGGTTCACTTTTGGGCATGCCTCATTTGCTTTGCTCTTCTTTTTCGGACACATCTGGCATGGTGCTAGAACTTTGTTCAGAGATGTTTTTGCTGGTATTGACCCAGATTTGGATTCTCAAGTGGAATTTGGAGCATTCCAAAAACTTGGAGATCCAACTACAAGGAGACAGGTAGTCTGAGACAACATTGCTCCGGTTTCTTTCGACTCTATTTTCTTTTTGTGATTTAACATAACATAAGGTACTGGAGAAATCTTGATTTGAATCACCTTTTTTTCTTTGATTCTTGTCCTTTCTTTATCTTATCTGGGAGCTGATCCCAAATGAACAGGTGTGGAAGCTATAATTGTAAACCACGATCGAATCTATGGAAGCATTGGTTTATACATTCCTCTTAGTCTCGACTCTAGGGATTATTTTTTTCGCTATCTTTTTTCGAGAACCACCTAAGGTTCCGACTAAGAAATAATTTTTCATTATCTCAATTGAAGTAATGTAATGAGCCTCCCTATAGGGAGGCTCATTACATTACTTCAACTAGTCCCCGTGTTCCTCGAATGGATCTCTTAGTTGTTGAGAGGGTTGCCCAAAAGCGGTATATAAGGCGTACCCGGTAAAACTTACAAGTGAACCAGATATAAAGATGGCGACTAGGGTTGCTGTTTCCATTATTATATAATTTCAAGACCACAATGGATCTATGATAAGATCGTTTATTTACAACGGAATGGTATACAAAGTCAACAGATCTCAACCAATGCAAGAGTATTTATGGCTACACAAACCGTTGAGGGTAGTTCTAGATCTGGTCCAAGACGAACAAATGTAGGAGCTTTATTGAAACCGTTGAATTCGGAATATGGTAAAGTAGCTCCTGGATGGGGAACTACCCCTTTGATGGGTGTCGCGATGGCTTTATTTGCGGTATTCCTATGTATTATTTTAGAGATTTATAATTCTTCTGTTTTACTGGACGGGATTTCAATGAATTAGGTCCATAATAACCATGAAATCCTGGCTTTTCAATAGAAAATGAATT
Source organism: Papaver californicum (assembly GCA_023531435.1). Classification (NCBI taxonomy): domain Eukaryota; kingdom Viridiplantae; phylum Streptophyta; class Magnoliopsida; order Ranunculales; family Papaveraceae; genus Papaver; species Papaver californicum. Next base: position 30,882 of record JAJJMC010027603.1, on the reverse strand, counting down.
ACTTAGGATTTTTTTTATAGGGCATTTTGGTAGTTCGACCGCGGAATTTCTTTGTTTCGGTATTTCCGGAATATGAGTGTGTGACTTGTTATAATTGATCCTATTGATAGTACAGAGAAATAGGTCTGTCATCTCGACAGAGATGGTTCTACCCCGTCGGATATTGATTCTAATATCTGGAGCACGGAATCCATAGATCAAGAAAAATTTGAACTATGATTCATACCTACTATTTAGACCTCGCGACCGGACTCAAAAAATTTTTCTAAGGGTCATAATTATCAACCAAAGGATTTTTAGTCATTACATCTATTCATTGAATAAGTGATGATCCACAGGTTCTTACTCAGAGAACCTTTGGGCTTAGCTTGGGAGCTTTATTGAATCATCGTGGTTCTAGTATGAATCTGAGGTTTCAATAAATCCATAGGGTCTCAACAAGATAATTTCTATCAACAAAAAAATCTACATTACAAAAAAAAAAAGAAAATAGGGAAAGAGAAGATTCAAGAGGCCTACAACGATCAACATAAAGACGAATGAGCCAACTTGATTTTTTGGCATTATCATCACAAAGAAGAGCTTCGGGCTTTTTGGTCCTTCGTATCTTCAGAGAGACGATGGAATCCGGGATAAAGAGGAGTTTTACAAATTTATATTACAATATCCCTTTCCCTTGCAGCTAGTATTTGTGTATTTGGGCTTGAGCTGTACGAGATGAAATTCTCATATACGGTTCTATGAGGGGGAGTCCCCTTGGTTTACCTATCTCAATAAAGTATATGATTGGTTCGAAGAGCGTCTCGAGATTCAAGCGATTGCAGATGATATAACTAGTAAATATGTTCCCCCTCATGTCAACATATTTTATTGTCTAGGGGG
>JAJJMC010027603.1:12500-27500 GCA_023531435.1 Papaver californicum | reverse complement strand
GTTAAACTTCCATTCGTCCATATTTCTAGAAAAAGTATTTCTTGTTTTTCATTTCCATTCCCATAAGAATGAATACTATGATTCGCATTTCGAACAGGCATGAATACTGCATCTATAGTAAAACTTCCATCTTGTGCATTATTTGGTGTTTTCATCCGATATCCACGATTCCTCTCGATTTGTAGTCCAATACACAAATCCATTGGTTCCGTTAGGCTAGCTATATGCTGTGTAGTATCAACAATTTCCACAGAAGGCGGTGAGATGATGTCTTGAGCAGTTACGTATCCAGGACCCCTGACGCAAATGGATGCGTCGCGAGTTCCATACAGATTACTTCTTAATACAATTTCTTTCAAATTCATTAAAATTTCATGTACGGATTCTTCAATACCTACTATAGTAGAATACTCATGTGGTATTTTGTCAGATTTTGCACGTGTGATACATGTTCCTTCTATTTCTCCAAGCAAAGCCCTTCGCATCGCGATGCCTATTGTATCGGCTTGACCCTTCATAAGCGGAGACAAAATAAAACGGCCATAATAAAGACGCTTACTGTCTGCTCTAGATTCAACACACTTCCACTGTAGTGTCCGAGTAGATACTGCTACTTCCTCTCGAAGCATAGTAATTTTTTTTGATCAGATTATTGAATCATTTTTTTCTCTTGAAATCTGTTCCATTCTTATTTCTACACACGTCTTTTTTTAGGAGGTCTACATCCATTATGTGGCATAGGGGTTACATCCCGTACGAAACTTAATAGTATACCACTTCTACGAATGGCTCGTAATGCTGCATCTCTTCCGAGACCAGGACCCTTTATCATGACTTCTGCTCGTTGCATACCCTGATCGACTACTGTACGAATAGCATTCCCTGCTGCGGTTTGGGCAGCAAACGGTGTCCCTCTTCTTGTGCCCCTGAATCCACAAGTACCGGCGGAGGACCAAGAAACCACCCGACCCCGTACATCTGTAACTGTTACAATGGTATTGTTGAAACTTGCTTGAACATGAATAACTCCTTTTGGTATTCTACGTCCAGTCTTACGTGAACTAATACGTCCATTCCTACGTGAACCAACTCTTGGTATAGGTTTTGCCATCTTTTATCATCTCATCAATATGAGTCAGAGATATACGGATATATCCATTTCAGGTTAAAACAGATCCTTCATTTTATTTGTACGTTGGGTCCTTTTTCGAAGGATTATCCTTGTCTCTGTTTATGTCTCGGGTTGGAACAAATTACTATAATTCGTCCCCGACGGCGAATCAGTCGACATTTTTCACAAATTTTACGAACAGAGGCCCTTATTTTCATATTTGTCATTCCTTACCTTAATTCCGAATCTACTCCTTGGAAGAAAATAAGTCTCTTGGAATTTTGAACCTCGAGTTGTATCCCCACGAAAATAATGTCGAAAAAAATACACCTAATCGTTCGAATCTTTATTGCGGAGTCTATAAATTATACGTCCCCTTGTTGAATCATAACGACTTACTTCTATTTTGACTTTATCTCCTGGTAGTATCCGTATAAAACTACGTCGGATCCTTCCTGAAACATAACCTAGAATCAGATCTTCATTATCTAAGCGAACCCGGAACATGCCATTGGGAAGTGATTCAGTAATTAAACCTTCATGAATCCATTTTTGTTCTTTCATTTCAGGTAACCCCCTTGAAGTATCAACTAATGGAGGAGGAGTGATATTAGGCAACCAGTCCTTCCTCTTTTTTTTTTTTTTCGCAATATAGGAAGTTACCAATTCAATTCAGATATCAGAAAGATCACCATATATAACACAAAATTTCTCCTCCGATTCCTTCTAGCCGAGCTTCTCGGTCTGTCATTATACCTCGAGAAGTAGAAAGAATAACAATCCCCATTCCTCCTAAAATCCTAGGAATTCGTTGAGAGTTGGAATAGATTCGTAGACCGGGCCGGCTGATACGTTTTAAAATTGTTCTATATGGCCCTTTCCTATTCCTTCTATGTCGAAGGGTTGAAACCAAGAAATTTTTGTTGCTTTCTCGATGTTTTCTCACGTTTTCGATAAAGCCTTCTCGTAGAAGGATTTTCACAATGTTTTCGGTAATATTCGTAGATGCTATTCGAACCGTTCCTTTTTTATCCATGTCAGCATTTCGTATCGAAGTTATTATGTCAGCAATTGTGTCCCTACCCATGATGAACTATAATTATTGGTGCCTCCGAGTTTTAATATAATCAACATGCTCGTTATTTTTTTTATTATAAAGTTAAGGGATATACGTGATACATAATCTACAAAATTAATTTAATTCATTCCCAAGACCCTACTCTATCATATCACGGGCTTGTCTATTAGTCTTTATTCTAGATAGTATTTATAATACCTCAGGAGCTAATGATACTATTTTAGTAAAATTCAACTGTCTCAATTCCCGAGCGATCGCACCAAAAACCCGAGTTCCTTTTGGATTTCCTTCTTGATCAATGACAACTGCGGCATTGTCATCATATCGTATTATCATACCGTTGTCACGTTTAAGTTCTTTACATGTACGTACAATTACAGCTCTGATCACCTCTGATCTTTCTAGAGGCATATTGGGCACTGCTTCTTTGATTACAGCAACAATAACGTCACCAATATGAGCATATCGACGATTACTAGCTCCTATGATTCGAATACACATCAATTTTCGAGCCCCACTGTTGTCCGCTACATTTAAAAGGGTTTGAGGTTGAATCATATCATTATTTTTTATCGTTTCTTTCAATGCAAAGAAAGGGCAAAAGAAAAAAGAAATATTTTTTGTCCAGAAAAAAAGGCCTGCGGTTGTTTGTTTTTTCATCACAAAGACTCCTTTCCTTTGGTTGCACATCCCTATTCTGCAATAAGGAATTGAGTTCGTATAGGCATTTTGGACGCAGCGATTGAAATAGCTTCTCTGGCTACAATTTCTGATACTCCACCCATTTCATAAAGTATTCGACCCGGTTTAACGACAGATACCCAATATTCGGGAGATCCCTTCCCCGAGCCCATACGCGTTTCTGTAGGTCTTAATGTAACAGGTTTGTCTGGAAATATACGTACCCATATTTTTCCACCACGACGCGCATATCGTGTCATTGCTCGTCGCCCTGCTTCTATTTGTCTAGATGTGATCCAGGCCGGTTCAAGTGCCTGAAGAGCATATCTACCGAAACTAATATGATTGCCTCGGTAAGATATTCCCTTCATTCTTCCTCTATGTTGTTTACGGACTTTGGTTCTTTTGGGGTTATAGTTGATGGTTGTTTGTTATTCTCAATTCCATCTCTACTGCAGAACCGGACATGAGAGTTTCTTCTCATCCAGCTCCTCGCGAATGAAATGATTCCATAATATTACGAATATGTATTGAATTTCTAATAGACTGAATCATAGGTTTTTTGAGATCTAATCTGTCACGTAAAAATTTATATATCTTGGGTTTTATATACAACCGGAAATATACCTCTAGAATATAGAATTTTTTTTACGAATCTTTATTTTGACCTTTATTGAATCCAAAAAACTTAGCAATCCAATAAGGCCTTCGCGGGCGAATATTGACTCTTTCAATATCTGTTTAATTCGTAGGGTCAGTCCTTGACCTCTCAGAATAAATGAATAGGTTTCCTGGTTCTTTCCGCCATCCCACCTAATGAATCATTAGGATTCGTTTTCAATGGAATCTTCTGCAGTCATAGGTTCCGTCGTTCCCATCACTTCTTGGTTAATGGCTAGGCCTGAACTCTGCAACGGAGCTCCTAATTCAATTTGTTGTTCCTGAGTCAATCTACTCAGTCTTTATTGACTCGAAGCTCTCTTTTATTTGTATTTCTTTTTCCTATGAACCGGATTCATTTAATGATTAATTATGATTATGGCCGAATCCATATTGATGCTTTATTACACTGCCTTTGTATGAGATTATTCATAGACCATACATATTGGAATCATATATCATTGATATTCTCCTTCTCTCTTTCTCTCCCCCTTCCATTTATCCACATCCTTTTTTTTGTTTCACATCACAATCCACGATCAGATTGGTTTTTCTTTTATGTATATGTAATATAAAAAAGATTTCAGTTGCTACAACGATATGATCAATACATCATATAGTGACTGTTTCTTTGGATCCCGATAATACGAAGCAATGAGCTGGTTATTAGTTACATAGTTCTTAGTTCAGACTTTGGGGCCGTCCTTTCCTTTTTTAATCTAATCTAAACTAAAAAAACCGACGAGTCACACACTAAGCATAGCAATTATACCAAAGGGTCAATCTAATTTTTATTTAACCCTATAGAATTAGAAGATTTGAAATTAATCATTTTAGATTAAAGAGAAAAAAATGAAAGGTTTTTTTTGTCCAGTGCTAGATAGAAAAGTAAAAGAAGAGATCTTTGATTATTTCTCGTCTGCAAATATCCAAATTTTTATGCCTAATACCCCATAAATAGTCCGAACTGTATACGAACAATAATCAATTTTAGCTCGAATGGTTTGTAGGGGAACCCTGCCTTCTCTGATCCATTCGACACGCGCAATTTCTTTTCCGTCGATACGTCCTGCAATTTGTACTTGAATTCCTTTTGTATCTGCTTGCTCAGTTAATTCAATAGCTTTTTTCATTGCCTTTCGAAATGAAACTCTATTTTTTAATTGCCCAGCTATAAATTCGGCAAGAATATTAGGGTCTCCATAGGGTTTTGCAATTCTTGTAATAGCAATGTTGAGTTTTCGGTTCACAGAATTAAAACCTTTTTGTACATTGATCTGTAATTCTTCAATTCCTCTCGGTTTACCCTCTATTAACCATTTTGGAAATCCCATATAGATTATGACCTGGACCAGGTCGATTCTTTTTTGAATCTCTATACGCGCAATTCCCTCTACACCCGAAGATATTCTCATATTTTTTTGTACATAATTCTTGATACAATCCCGTATTTTTTGATCTTCCTGTAGACCCTCAGAATAACTTTTTGGTTGTGCAAACCAAAGGGAATGGTGCTTTTGGGTTGTACCAAGTCTAAAACCAAGTGGATTTATTTTTTGTCCCATACACCCTCGCTTTCTTCATTAGCCCATTTTAGTCTTTCGTGCTCTACCATACATAGATACCTCTCTCTAACATCCGTATATTTATCTATATATACATATCCCGTTTTTCTTAACCATATGAAATAGTCTTGATCTTTAGATATATCTTTCAATACAATAGTTATATGACAGGTGGGTCTTTTGATCGGATAACTACGTCCTCGAGCTCGAGGCTTTAACTTTTTCACAATAGTACCCTCGTTGACTTCGGCTTGACTAATGATTAAATCTGTTTCCTTGAAACCCATATTGTGACTAGCATTTGCTGCTGCTGAATAAACCAATTTAAAAATAGGATAACATGCTCGATAAGGCATGAGTTCTAGTATCATAAGTGTTTCCTCGTAGGAACGCCCACGAATCTGATCGATTACTCTTCGTGCTTTGTGAGCAGACATACATATATGTTGACCTAAAGCGGATACTTCCACATCTGGGTCCCTCTTTATCATAAGGTTAACCTCCCACTAATGAACGACGAGCACCCATATTAACTTTATTATTATTAACATTAACGACGAGATTTATTATCGCTTCTCGCATGTCCCCGGAAATTTAGAGTAGGTGCAAATTCTCCCAATTTGTGACCCACCATACGATCTGTTATATAAATAGGCAGATGGTCTTTTCCATTATGAATAGCAATTGTATGGCCGATCATTGTGGGTATAATGGTAGATGCCCGGGACCAAGTTACTATTATTTCTTTTTCCCCCCTGATGTTGAGCTTTTCAATTTTTGCTAATAAATGATTAGCAACAAAAGGATTTTTTTTTAGTGAACGTGTCACAGCTAATTACTCCTATCTTTTTTTCTTTTGTAAAGACGAAGAAACATATTCTCGATTTTCTCTCCTATTTAGTACGTCGACGAAGAATCAAACTATCACTATATTTATTCCTTTTTCTACTTCTTCTTCCAAGCGCAGGATAACCCCAAGGGGTTGTGGGTTGTTTTCTACCAATTGGGGCCCTTCCTTCACCACCCCCATGGGGATGGTCTACAGGGTTCATAACTACCCCTCTTACTACAGGACGCTTACCTAGCCAACGCTTAGATCCGGCTCTACCCAAACTTTTCTGGTTCACCCCAACATTACCCACTTGTCCGACTGTTGCTGAGCAGTTTTTGGATATCAAACGGACCTCCCCAGACGGTAATTTTAATGTGGCCGATTTACCCTCTTTTGCAATCAGTTTCGCTACAGCACCCGCTGCTCTAGCTAATTGTCCACCCTTTCCAAGTGTGATTTCTATGTTATGTATGGCCGTGCCTAAGGGCATATCGGTTGAAGTAGATTCTTCTTTTTGATCAATCAAAACCCCTTCCCAAACTGTACAAGCTTCTTCCAAAGCATACGGCTTTCTGGATGTATATAATGATATCTAGACAGATGGATCTTATATGAATCGTATGATGAAGTACCACATGAGTGGATATATTGGAATCCAAATCTGCCGAATCACTCATGTTATGATCTTCTACATCCTAGGTCTCCCCGTTCCATCATCTGGCTTATGTTCTTCATGTAGCATTCAGACCGAATGACTCTATGAAATTACGTCGATATTTCCACATATTACGGGTAACGTAGGAGACATCTCTATTTTTCCCCGGGGGTAGAATTACCACTGCTTAGCTTTCAATTCGCCTCTGACCATCAAATGAAATGTGAATAACCCGTCCTCCTCTCTTTGAAACAAGGGGCGCTTCCGGTTCTGTCGGTGCTTCAAACAATTTTGTCTTCTCCATATTACCATATCTCTAGAGTCAATAATTTTATATGAGGAACTACTGAACTCAATCACTTGCTGCCGTTACTCTTCAGTTTTCTGTTGAGGTCTATCCCGTAGAGGTACTCAAATTGGATCAGTGATTGATTTCTAGGTTTCGTCGTAAACCTAATTGGTTACTTCCAATTACGTAAATCAATGGTTCAAACCGCACTCAAAGGTAGGGCATTTCCCATTGAGATAGGAACTTCTGTACCAGAAACAATGGTATCTCCAATTATAGCCCCTCTGGGATGTAAAATATATCTCTTCTCACCATCCCCATAGTGTATGAGACAAATGTATGCATTTCGGTTGGGGTCGTATTCTATGGTTACGATTCTACCAGATATGTCTTTTTCATTCCGTCGAAAATCTATTTTACGGTATAGACGCTTATGACCTCCCCCTCTATGCCTTGCGGTAATGATGCCTCTGGCATTACGACCTTTACCACAATGACGCTGTCCAGAGATCAAATTATTTCGTGAATTGGATTTCACTTGACTGTCTACGGCCCCATTGCGTGTGCTCGGAGTAGAAGTTTTGTATAAATGTATCGCCGTGTTATTAAGTATTTTTTTTTAAGTTCTTTTCTTTCTAAGAGGTGGAATAGAATAACCCGGTTGAAGCGTAATGATCATACGTTTGTAATGCATTGTATGTCCCATAGGTCCCATTCTTCTACCCTTTCCCGGGAGTCGATGACTATTCATAGCTATTACCTTGACACCAAAGAAGAGTTCGACCCAATGCTTTATTTCTGTCCTAGTTGATCCTGATTCGACATTAGAAGTATATTGATTGTTCCCCAATAACCGAATACTTTTGTCTGTAAATACTGCATATTTGATTCCATCCATAAATCCATTTTCTTCCCTATGAGTTCCAGTATTGATAAGAATTCTAGTTCTTACTGTTCATATGTTATGGTATGAATATACCATACCAATTCGTTATGTATGGATGATGAGATTCCATTGATACAGAGCCAATTCCAATAGACTTATTGAACGTTCCCATTGGCGTGCATCCAGCAGGAATTGAACCTACGAATTTGCCAATTATGAGTTGGGCGCTTTAACCATTCAGCCATGGATGCTTAACAGGGATCATCGTACATCGTGAATAACCAAATTCCAATTGAAATGAAATCTTTAGGAGGAATCAATGAAACAGGAATCAATGAAACGACATCAATTCAAATCCTGGATCTTCGAATTGAGAGAGATATTGAGAGAGATCAAGAATTCTCACTATTTCTTAGATTCATGGACCAAATTCGATTCAGTGGGATCTTTCACTCACATTTTTTTCCACCAAGAACGTTTTATGAAACTCTTTGACCCCCGAATTTGGAGTATCCTCCTTTCACGCGATTCACAGGGTTCAACAAGCAATCGATATTTCACGATCAAAGGTGTAGTACTGCTTGTAGTAGCGGTCCTTATATATCGTATTAACAATCGAAATATGGTCGAAAGAAAAAATCTCTATTTGATGGGGCTTCTTCCTATACCTATGAATTCCATTGGACCCAGAAATGATACATCGGAAGAATCTTTTTGGTCTTCCAATATTAATAGGTTGATTGTTTCGCTCCTCTATCTTCCAAAAGGGAAAAAGATCTCTGAGAGTTGTTTCATGGATCCGAAAGAGAGTACTTGGGTTCTCCCAATAACGAAAAAGTGTATCATGCCTGACTCTAACTGGGGTTCGCGGTGGTGGAGGAACCGGATCGGAAAAAGGTGGAATTCTAGTTGTAAGATATCTAAGGAAACCGTAGCTGGAATTGAGATCTCATTTAAAGAGAAAGATATCAAATATCTGGAGTTTCTTTTTGTATCCTATACGGATGATCCGATCCGCAAGGACCATGATTGGGAATTGTTTGATCGTCTTTCTCTGAGGAAGAAGCGAAACATAATCAACTTGAATTCGGGCCAGCTATTCGAAATCTTAGTGAAACACTGGATTTGTTATCTCATGTCTGCTTTTCGTGAAAAAAGACCAATTGAAGTGGAGGGTTTCTTCAAACAACAAGGAGCTGAGTCAACTATTCAATCAAATGAGATTGAACATGTTTCCCATCTCTTCTCGAGAAACAAGTGGGGTATTTCTTTGCAAAATTGTGCTCAATTTCATATGTGGCAATTCCGCCAAGATATCTTCGTTAGTTGGGGGAAGAATCTGCACGAGTCGGATTTTTTGAGGAACGTATCGAGAGAGAGTTGGATTTGGTTAGACAATGTGTGGTTGGTAAGCAAGGATCGGTTTTTTAGCAAGGTACGGAATGTATCGTCAAATATTCAATATGATTCCACAAGATCTATTTTCGTTCAAGTAACGAATTCTAGCCAATTGAAAGGATCTTCTGATCAATCCAGAGACCCTTTCGATTCGATTAGTAATGAGGATTCGGAATATCACACATTGATCAATCAAAGAGAGATTCAACAACTAAAAGAAAGATCGATTCTTTGGGATCCTTCCTTTCTTCAAACGGAACGAACAGAGAGAAAATCAGACCGATTCCCGAAATGCCTTTCTGGATATTCCTCAATGTCCCGGCTATTCACGGAACGTGAGAAGCAGATGAATAATCATCTGCTTCCGGAAGAAATCGAAGCAATTCTTGGGAATTCTACAAAATCAATTCGTTCCTTTTTCTCTGACAGATGGTCAGAACTTCATCTGGGTTCGAATCCTACTGAGAGGTCCACTAGAGATCATAAATTGTTGAAGAAAGAACAAGATGTTTCTTTTGTCCCTTCCAGACGATCGGAAAATAAAGAAATGGTTGATATATTCAAGATAATTACGTATTTACAAAATACCGTCTCAATTCATCCTATTTCATCAGATCCGGGATGTGATATGGTTCCGAAGGATGAACCGGATATGGCCAGTTCCAATAAGATTTCATTCTTGAACCAAAATCCATTTTTTTCTTTCTTTCATCTATTCCATGACCGAAACAGGGGGGGGTACACGTTACACCGCGATTTTGAATCAGAAGAGAGATTTCAAGAAATGGCAGATCTATTCACTCTATCAATAACCGAGCCGGATCTGGTGTATCATAAGGGATTTTCCTTTTCTATTGATTCCTACGGGTTGGATAAAAAAAAATTATTGAATGAGGTATTCAACTCCAGGGATGAATCGAAAAAGAAATCTTTCTTGGTTCTACCTCCTATTTTTTATGAAGAGAATGAATCTTTTTATCGAAGGATCAGAAAAAAATCGGTCCGGATCTCCTGCGGGAATGACTTGGAAGATCCAAAACCAAAAAGAGTGGTATTTGCTAGCAACAACATAATGGAGGCAGTCAATCAATATAGATTGATCCGAAATCTGATTCAAATCCAATATAGCACCTATGGGTACATAAGAAATGTATCGAATCGATTCTTTTATGGAATTCAAAGGGATCAAATAGGAAATGATACTCTGAATCATAGAACTATAATGAAATATACGATCAACCAACATTTATCGAATTTGAAAAAGAGTCAGAAGAAATGGTTCGATCCTCTTATTTCTCGAACCGAGAGATCCATGAATCGGGATCCTAATGCATATAGATACAAATGGCCCAACGGGAGCAATAATTTCCAGGAACATTTGGAACATTTCGTTTCTGAGCAGAAGAGCCGTTTTCAAGTAGTGTTCGGTCGATTACGTATTAATCAATATTCGATTGATTGGTCCGAGGTTATCGACAAACAAGATTTGTCCAAGTCACTTCTCTTTTTGTCCAAGTCACTTCTCTTTTTGTCTAAGTCACTTCCTTTTTTCTTTGTGAGTATCGGGAATATCCCCATTCATAGGTCCGAGATCCACATCTATGAATTGAAAGGGCCGAATGATCAACTCTGCAATCAGTTGTTAGAATCAATAGGTGTTCAAATCGTTCATTTGAATAAATTGAAACCCTTCTTATTGGATAATCGTGATACTTCCCAAAAATCGAAATTCTTGATCAATGGAGGAACAATATCACCGTTTTTATTCAATAAGATACCAAAGTGGATGATTGACTCATTTCATACTAGAAATAATCGCAGGAAAGACTTTGATAACACCGATTCCTATTTCTCAATGATATCCCACGATCGAGACAATTGGCTGAATCCCGTGAAACCATTTCATAGAAGTTCATTGATCTCTTCTTTTTATAAAGCAAATCGACTTCGATTCTTGAATAATCCACATCACTTCTGGTTCGATTGTAACAAAAGATTCCCTTTTTATGTGGAAAAGGCCCGTATCAATAATTATGATCTTACGTATGGACAATTCCTCAATATCTTGTTCATTCGCAACAACATTTTTTCTTTGTGCGTCGGTCCAAAAAAACATGTTTTTTTGGAGAGAGATACTATTTCATCAATCGAGTCACAGGTATCTAACATATTCATACCTAACGATTTTCCACAAAGTGGTGACGAAAGGTATAACTTGTACAAATCTTTCCATTTTCCAATTCGATCCGATCCATTCGTTCGTAGAGCTATTTACTCGATCCCAGACATTTCTGGAACACCTCTAACAGAGGGACAAATAGTCAATTTTGAAAGAACTTATTGTCAACCTCTTTCAGATATGAATCTCTCTGATTCAGAAGGGAAGAACTTGCATCAGTATCTCAATTTCAATTCAAACATGGGTTTGATTCACACTCCATGTTCTGAGAAATATTTACCATCCGAAAAGAGGAAAAAACAGAGTCTTTGTCTAAAGAAATGCGTTGAGAAATGGCAGATGTATAGAACCCTTCAACGAGATAGTGCTTTTTCAAATCTCTCAAAATGGAATCTGTTACAAACATATATGCCATGGTTCCTTACTTCGGCAGGGTGCAAATATCTAAATTTCACCCTTTTAGATACTTTTTCAGACCTATTGCCGATACTAAGTAGCAGTCAAAAATTTGTATCCGTTTTTCATGATATTATGCATGGATCAGATACATCATGGCCAATTCCTCAGAAAAAATTGTGGGCGATTCTTCCACAATGGAATCCGATAAGTGAGATTTCGAGTAAGTGTTTACATAATCTTCTTCTGTCCGAAGAAATGATTCATCGAAATAATGAGTCACCCGTTCCATTGATATGGATACATCTGAGATCACCAAATGCTCGGGAGTTCCTCTATTCAATCCTTTTCCTTCTTCTTGTTGCTGGATATCTCGTTCGTACACATCTTCTCTTTGTTTCCCGGGCCTCTAGTGAGTTACAGACAGAGTTCGAAAAGATCAAATCTTTGATGATTCCATCATACATGATTGAGTTGCGAAAACTTCTGGATAGGTATCCTACATCTGAACTGAACTCTTTCTGGTTAAAGAATCTCTTTCTAGTTGCTCTGGAACAATTAGGAGATTCTCTAGAAGAAATACGGGGTTCTGCTTCTGGTGGCAACATGCTATTGGGTGGTGGTCCCACTTATGGGGTCAAATCAATACGTTCTAAGAAGAAATATTTGAATATCAATCTCATCGATATCATAAGTATCATACCAAATCCCATCAATCGAATCACTTTTTCGAGAAATACGAGATATCTAAGTCGTACAAGTAAAGAGATCTATTCATTGATAAGAAAAAGAAAAAACGTGAACGTTGATTGGATTGATGATAAAATAGAATCCTGGGTCGCGAACAGTGATTCGATTGATGATGAAGAAAGAGAATTCTTGGTTCAGTTCTCCACCTTAACGACAAAAAAAAGGATTGATCAAATTCTATTGAGTCTGACTCATAGTGATCATTTATCAAAGAATGACTCTGGTTATCAAATGGTTGAACAACCGGGATCAATTTACTTACGATACTTAGTTGACATTCATAAAAAAGATCTAATGAATTATGAGTTCAATAGATCCTGTTTAGCAGAAAGACGGATATTCCTTGCTCATTATCAGACAATCACTTATTCACAAACCTCGTGTGGGGCTAATAGTTTTCATTTCCCATCTCATGGAAAACCCTTTTCGCTCCGCTTAGCCCTATCCCCGTCTAGGGGTATTTTAGTGATAGGTTCTATAGGAACTGGACGATCCTATTTGGTCAAATACCTAGCGACAAACTCTTATGTTCCTTTCATTACGGTATTTCCGAACAAGTTCCTGGATGACAAGCCTAAAGGTTATCTTATTGATGATATTGATGGTAGTGACAATATCGAGATTGATGCTAGTGACGATATCGATGATGACCTTGATACAGAGCTGCTAACTATGACGAATGCGCTAACTATGTATATGACGCCGAAAAAAGACCGATTTGATATCACCCTTCAATTCGAATTAGCAAAAGCAATGTCTCCTTGCATAATATGGATTCCAAACATTCATGATCTGTATGTGAATGAGTCGAATTACTTATCCCTCGGTCTATTAGTGAACTATCTCTCCAGGGATTGTGAAAGATGCTCCACTAGAAATCTCCTTGTTATTGCTTCGACTCATATTCCCCAAAAAGTAGATCCCGCTCTAATAGCTCCGAATAAATTAAATACATGCATTAAGATACGGAGGCTTCTTATTCCACAACAACGAAAGCACTTTTTCACTCTTTCATATACTAGGGGATTTCACTTGGAAAAGAAAATGTTCCATACTAATGGATTCGGGGCCATAACCATGGGCTCCAATGCACGAGATCTTGTAGCACTTACCAATGAGGCCCTATCCATTAGTATTACACAGAAGAAATCCATTCTAGACACTAATACAATTAGATCCGCTCTTCATAGACAAACTTGGGATTTGCGATCCCAGGTAAGATCGGTTCAGGATCATGGGATCCTTTTCTATCAGATAGGAAGGGCTGTGGCACAAAATATACTTCTAAGTAATTGCCCCATAGATCCTATATCTATCTATATGAAGAAGAAATCATGTAAGGAAGGGGATTCTTTTTTGTACAAATGGTACTTCGAGCTTGGAACGAGCATGAAGAAATTAACGATACTTCTTTATCTTTTGAGTTGTTCTGCCGGATCGGTCGCTCAAGATCTTTGGTCTCTACCCGGACCCGATGAAAAAAATGGGATCACTTCTTATGGATTCGTTGAGAATGATTCTGATCTAGTTCATGGCCTATTAGAAGTAGAAGGCGCTCTGGTGGGATCCTCACGGACAGAAAAAGATTGCAGTCAGTTTGATAATGATCGAGTGACATTGCTTCTTCGGTCCGAACCAAGAAATCCCTTAGATATGATGCAAAATGGATCTTGTTCTTTTGTTGATCAGAGATTTCTATATGAAAAAAACGAGTCGGAGTTTGAAGAAGGAGCCCTCGACCCGGAACAGATAGAGGAGGATTTATTCAATCACATAGTTTGGGCTCCTAGAATATGGCGCCCTTGTGGCAATCTATTTGATTGTATCGAAAGGTCCAATGAATTGGGATTTCCCTATTGGGCCAGGTCATTTCGGGGCAAGCGTATCATTTATCATAAAGAGGCTGAGCTTCAAGAGAATGATTCGGAGTTCTTGCAGAGTGGAACCATGCAGTACCAGACACGAGATAGATCCTCCAAAGAACAAGGTTTTTTTCGAATAAGCCAATACATTTGGGACCCTGCAGATCCATTCTTTTTCCTATTCAAAGATCAGCCCTTTATCTCTGTGTTTTCACGTCGAGAATTCTTTGCAGATCAAGAGATGTCAAAGGGGCTTCTTACTTCCCAAACAAAGCCTCCTACATCTATATATAAACGCTGGTTCATCAAGAATACGCAAGAAAAGCACTTCGAATTGTTGATTCATCGCCAGAGATGGCTTAGAACCAATAGTTTATTCTCTAATGGATCTTTCCGTTCTAATACTCCATCCGAGAGTTATCAGTATTTATCAAATCTGTTCCTATCTAATGGAACGCTATTGGATCAAATGACAAAGAAATTGTTGAGAAAGAGGTGGCTTTTCCCGGATGAAATGAAACATTTGATTCATGTAAGAGAAGAGGAGAAAGATTTCCCATTCCTTAGCCGGAAAGATATGTGGCCATGAAAGAGGGATTAAGTGGAACAGAATTGACCGGGTGGTAGAGTCGTGGAAAGACTTGTTTCTTCCATATTT
>JAJJMC010027601.1:0-13192 GCA_023531435.1 Papaver californicum | reverse complement strand
TAATCATTTTATTAGTGGATGTAAACAGTTAAACTGTGGAACCACTATAATCTTTGTGTCATCTTGTTATTATAGTGATTGTCTTTCATTCTTTAAATTTTTTATTGTGCATCGATGCATCTTAGTTATCGTACTATAGTCATCTTTAAGCAATTTTGGTTGTGACACCACTTCCTTTGTATTTTTGGTGATCACAATTTGGCGCTAGAAACAGGGATTGAGTAAAAAAATTATTCTACCTGTCAAAAAAATTTATCGAAGAATTTTGTTGAATAAAACACAATATTTCAGAGTCTTAGCAATAAAAGAAAAATTAGGAGGACAAAATTTTACTAAGTTGTATGATCATAGTTATTAAGTTTTTGATTTAAGTCACTCGCAAAATTTTAATATTTAACTGAGTTATTTGGATTTCACATAAATTTGTTTGTATACGAATTTATGAGATTTGAGGTAAAAAAGAAAAATTTACTTGGTTTGAAGGGGATTTTCGTCTTTCAAATTAGATCATATTAATTACTCTTATTTTTAGACGAACCATTTCTGGAAACATGTAATTAATTATCTGAGCTCTCTTAGGATTCTGGAAAGAAATTTTCAAAAAAGGCTGAAATAAAAAGGAGCAGAAACATTTTAAAAGGATTTACATAAACATGAGTTATGTCTCAAGAAGCAAGTTCGAGAAATCAAGGGAATAATGCAAGAGGGGTTCTCCAACAAAGACAATTGATAGGAACCTCGCAAGGAAAACAATATTCTAATGATCAACAAAATAATTCAGATAGTCATACAGATATTTCATCATTTGAAGAGAATACACAAAACACAATTGATCATATGCAACGACTGATGGAAGAAATGAATGAGATGCGTAAAAAACAAAAGACTTGCACTGAAAAAATTGCATTCCTGACTAGAGAAAATCAAGTATTAAAGGAAACAATCCAACATGGTGCAGGATCAACTAGAACAAAAACACAGGGGAAAGAAGCAAGCTCCAGTGGACCCGCGAGGATGAGAGAGAGACAATCGGGATCAAAGAAAAATGTTAATGAAATCCGCATCTCAACAATCTAGACAGGACAGGTTGAATCATGGGGACTCACGTTCACAACATGATAAGTGGAAAAAATGCTTTGAAGCTATGGAACAAATGAGGGAAGAAATAAAGAATTTAAAAAATAAAGAATGTGGACGATATAGAGGAAGTGTTAAGGGAAGCCAAGCGAACACCATTGGCACCACATTTGGTGTATGCACCAATCTCCCAAGAATGTAACACTCCTAATTTTGAGTGTTATGATGGTACCAGAGACCCAACTACTCATTTGAAGTATTATACATGGCACGATGGGGGCAAGATGATGCAGTTATGTGTCGGAATTTCCCGTCAAGTTTGAAAGGATTGGCGTTGCATGGTATGATAATTTGCAAGAAGGGTCTGTGCATTCATACGCACAGTTAATTCGAATGTTTTTATAGGCGTATATGTACAACATGCCCACAGATTCGGGAATTGACAGATTGTACTCCCTCGACTCGTGGCCAGAAGAAACTATTCGTGATTATACAGATCGTTGGCATAAGGTTTGTCAGGCAATCGAGGATGTTACCCCAGACGCTTCCATTAACAATTATAAGTGAGGAATAGCTGACCGGAAAAGCCAGCTTTTTGTTGATATTCATAACGCCAACCCAAAAAGTGAGGGGAACCTTAGAGAAATCATTGAAATGTGTGCAAGATTGCAAGACATTCAGATGCAATGTCCAAGAGTAGTGTTACAACAACAAGGAAATGCGAGAATAACTAATTCATAGAGCCTTCATCTGGGTCAGGGAAGAGAGGAAAATTGAAAATAATGAGTCAAAACGGCCAAAGACAGATGGAAGGAAAAAAAATTTACAAGAATTTCAAGAGCGAGTATTTACTAAAATCAACATCCCTTATTCCGAAGTTTTAATGGTAATAAAGAACAAGCCGGATTTTTAATGGCCCTGCGAAAAAAAGAACAGCAGCCTGAATATACCCAAAATTCTAAAGAGTATTGCGAATACCATTGTTATCGGGGACATTCAACCAACCGATACAGAAATCTAATCTCTCTAGTGCAAAGGATGATTGACGCAGGGAATTAAAAGAATTCATTCAATTACCTGATCCTTCATTAAGGCTTGATAAGGGGAAAGATGTCAATATTCCTCACAACAACCAAACTATCGATATGATTTCTTTTTCTGAATCAAACCAACCATCCATGAATGCAGCGATCAATGAGAAATTACGTAAAAGAGCCCGCAATAACGAAATCTTCAGAGCCATGGGAAGGGTTACTGAGTCATAGGAAGATTGGATGGCGTCCCCATTAACTTTCTCCGCAGCTGAGGTTGATCAAGAGGTAGAGATGCATAATGATCCGTTATTACTTACGTTACCAGTATCCGGATGGAACGTAAGGAAAATTCTTATGGATGGGGGCAACTCTCTAAATGTTATGTTTTATGATACTTTCCAAAAAAAGGGATGAAAGAAGATCAGTTGACCCCATTCCGTTTTACAATTTACGGATTCAATGGTATAGCCTCAAAACCGAAGGGAGAAATTGAGCTAGATGTTATGGTAGGACCAATAAATATCATGACAAAATTCAGTGTGGTGGAAGCTCCGTCCCCGTACAATTCCATCGTTGGGAGGCGATGGGTACATCAGTTGAAGGGGGTAGTTTCGACTTATCACCAGTACATGCGGTTTCCAACTCCACGAGGGGAAATGGAAATAAGAGGAGATCAAGATGAGGCCAAATCCTGCATTCTAGTAGAAATTCGAATGAATGAAGAGCGACAGCAGCAGCAGAATAGCAAAAAATAACGCAAGATAAAGGCAAACGAAGAAGCATTAAATCAATATATGATTCAAGTCGCGGGAAGAAATATCAATAATGAAATAGGAGAAGGAAGTAAAGAAAAAGAAAGTACATCAAGAGATGATTCAGGTAGTTTTCGGCATAGAAACCAAAGGGGACCCCTACATTTCTAGGAGTTCCTAAACCCACATTTACCACGGTTGAGGAAACCAAAATTGTTAACATAAGCACGGAAGAATTTCCCAAGTGGATAAAGATTGGAACGCTGATGGAGATGGAAAGAGAATAAAACTTGATCACACTACTCCGAGATTTTGTGGACATATTTGCGTGGAAGATAGAGGATATCGACCCAGATATTGTACAACACGAATTACACATACACCCTGAAGCAATACCTTTTCGGCAACGCATATGGAAAAGTGGCACAAGAATACCATGTATCAGTTGAAAAGGAATTAACAAAAATCATGGATGCGGGATTCATCCGAGAGGTGCGATACCCAACTTGGATCTCCAACATGGTAATCGTACCAAAAAAGAATGGAGGAGTAAGGATTTGTATCGATTTCACCAATTTGAGTAAAGTCTGCCCAAAAGATATCTATCCACTCCCCAACATTGATCAATTGGCAGATGCAGTCGAGGGACATGAAGCCCTGTCCTTTATGGATGGACAATCCGGATATAACCAAATAGCACTTGCGAAAGAAGATCAGGAGCACACTGTATTTTTTACTCCTCGGGGATTATATTGTTACACCAGAATGCCATTTGGATTGAGGAACGCTGGAGCAACATATCAGCGGTTGGTTGACGCAATTTTTAAACCATGGATTGGACGTACCTTAGAAGCTTATGTGGATGACATGTTGGTAAAAAGTAAACTTTCAGCAAATGATCTACAAGATTTGAAAGAAATATTTGAAGCGTTACGGAAATATAGAATGAATGTCAATCCATAAAAGTGTGTTTTTGGGGTCACATCAGGAAAGTCTTTAGGATATTTGGTCACTAAGAAAGGAATTGAAGTTGATCTCGCGAAGGTCCAAGCAATAGTAGAGATGCCATCTCCAAGGAACATTAAAGATGTACAGAAGTTGAATGGTTGTTTGGCCGCACTAAGCAGGTTTATAGCAAGATCTTCGGAAAGGTGCAAACCCTTTTTTGATATTCTAAAAAAGAAAAATAAATTCGAGTGGAATGAGAGATGTGAGCAAGCTTTTCAAAATATCAAGGTTTATCTTGAAACGTTACCTGCTCTACAAAAGCCAAAATCTGAAGAAGTTCTAGCCTTATACATTGTGGAAACTGAGGATGCAGTAAGCGCAGTCTTAGTTCGAACCAATGAAAAGGAGGAAAAACTTGTGTATTATATCAGTAAGACTTTGAATCCTGCAGAAAGAAATTATACAAAAATTGAACAATTGATCTTAGCTCTAGTTTTTGCTTCTCAAAAGTTGCGCACGTATTTTCTGACGCATTATGTGAGAGTACCAAGCAAAGCACCATTGGAATCAGTACTGAAAAACGCAGGAAAAGTTGGAAGGATATCAAAGTGGAATGCCCAGCTAGAACAATTCAACATATTATTCGAATTACAAACTGCACAGAAGTCATAAGTTCTGGCTGACTTCCTTGCGGATTTCCCGGTGGAGGATGATTATGAAACCCAAGGTTCGCATGGATGTCAAAATTAACAATGTTTCATTTTTTACCTTTTAACTTTCATTAATATGATTGTTTACTATTCTACGGTACTGAAATTCAAGGTTTTCCCGGAATTGAGGATGATGACCCGCATGATGTCCTGAATTCTGCAAATTCCCAGAGATGGGAAGTATTTGTTGATGGATCCAGAAATAAAGATGGTGTGGGAATAAGAATTGCAATCACAGCACCTACGGGGAATCGAATGGTGCATTCATTCCGGCTTGAGTTTGATGAGCATACAAACAATATAGTGGAATACGAAGTTGTGGTTCATGCCCTCATTATTGAATTAGGGGTAGGTGATGTGCGACTCACAAGTGACTCACAATTAGTGATTCGACAGGTTAAATTAAAATACCATGCACATGATGAAGATTTGGCGGAGTATAAAATCTTGTACAAAAACTGGCGCTCCAAGTTCCAAATATAAGTTTTCGGCATCTATCCAGAGAAAAAAACCGCCATGCTGATGCATTGGCATATATTTCTTCAATGATAAGGATCCAAACACAGCATCCATAAAAATTTGGCGAATATATGAACCATCAGTTAAGCTAAGGACACTCCAAAATGTGGAAGAAGAATTGAGGAAGATATTGAAGATAAAGTTATCCAAGATTATCCAGACTTCCCACGAGAAACAGAAGATAATATGATTGAAGAAGATTGGAGAGTCTCAATCCATCAATATCTACGAGATGAGGTGTTACCCCCGAATTCTAAAGAAGCAAGAAAGGTGCAGCTGAAGCCTGTAAATTACCATCTTCGGGATGGAATTTTATACCGCAAGTCCTTTTTAGGACCGTTACTTCGATGTTTATCACAAAGAGAAGGACTTCGGATTCTCAAGAATATACATTATGCAGATGCGGGAAATCATAGTGGAAGGCGATCACTAGTGTTAAAAGCAAAAACGCAAGGGTATTATTGGCCATTCATGCATAAGGATGCGGAAAATATGGTGAAAAGATGTGAAGAATGTCAGCGTTATGCGAGAAAAATAAAGGCTCCCGCAACAGAACTCAATTCAGTGCTTATCCCCTGGCCGTTTGCAAAATAGGGAATAGACATTGTTGGACCGTTGGTAAAAGGTACTAAAAAGAGAAAATATTTGATCGTAGCTACAGATTATTTTACTAAATGGGTTAAGGCCAAAGCTCTTGCATGAATCAAAGATACAGATATCTTTAAGTTCTTGTTTGAAAATATAATTTGCAGATTCGGAATCCCGGCAGCCATAATTTCTGATAATGGGAAACAGTTTCAAGGGAAAAATATAGATATTCTTTTCGAAGCATTCAATATACAGAAGAATAAATCAACTCCATTTTATCCGCAAAGTAATGGACAGGCCGAGGCAACAAATAAGACAATCGCTATGAATCTAAAGAAAACACTTGATGGACATCACAAGCGGTGGTGCGAACAGCTTCATAATACACTTTGGGCATATCGTACAACAAGGAGGGAGTCCACTGGAGAGTCACCATTCCTTCTTACCTATGGGACGGAACCAGTCATACCTACAGAAGTCATTCTACCTACAACAAAAACAGAAGCATGGGAGAAAAATTTGAACACAAATTTAATGCTTGAAAAGTTGGTTGATTTAGGAAAAAAGAGGGAGGTTACGCTTCAAAAAATGGAAAATTACCAAAGAAAATTGGCAAGAGAATATAATAAAAATGTAAAGTCACGGAATTTCGTAGAGGGACAATATATTCTGTGGCAAATCCCGGAGTACCAGAGAGATAGGAAAGCAGGAAAATTTGCGCCAACATGGGGAAGACCTTACATTATATAAGGACTTGCGGGACAAGGGTCATATTATTTACGAAACATGGATGAGAATATTTTACAGCACCCTTGGAACACACAATACCTCAAACAATATTATCCTTAATCAATAATACAATTGCGCAGTGGATTGCATTCATAATAGGTAAAGCATATCAAATGCACTTTCTCTTGAAAATCCAAATAAATTTGAAAGGATTTTCCAATACAGAGATGCCTAACATGGAAGTGATTACTGTATGAGGTATTTTTCATTTCGGGAAAAGCTTACGATCAGCAATACAATCTTACATCAAATTAGTTTCATATTAGGTAAAGCTATAAGCATAACCTCTCAAAGAAAGTCCATGTCTATGAGTGCATGCTTCTTGGATATTTCGCTAAAAGGGGTACCTAACATGATAATTAATTGATGTAATTCTCCATTTCAGGGGACTCTTGGGACCGCACTCTAATTTCCTTTTGGCCAAAGAGAAGTTAAATGCATATTACTCCCATAATATGACTCAAGGTATGAAAATTCCCGACAGTCAAATAAATTACACTCATATCATGAACTAATAATCAGTATATATATTCAAAGTATGTTTTGCAGGCATAATATCATAAAGCAAAAGGGGAAAGTACAACTATAAATAAAGGGAAGCTGGATGATAGCAACAATATCAGCAAAATGAGAAGGACATTCTACAAAAGAAGCTAAGGAGCAGGAGGAGTGCCTTTGAAGGAAGGAACTTCCGGAACTTTTACACGACTGTAAATTGTTTTAAATCCATCAGTTTGTACTCGATCAAAATTGATCGCTTGAGCAATTTTAACTGTAGCATCTTTTTTCAGCCGTAATACAAAAGCATGTCCTTCTTCAACTTCCGATTTAAGTCTATTTACTTCATTTGTATAGTTATGAACCTTTACTCTTTCAGCATCTAGACTTCTAGCAAGGCGCTCATTCTTCGAAACTTCTACTTTAAATTTATTTTCGGTCTCCAACATTTTAGAAGATAGAAGCTCAAAGCGATCCTGTGCTTCATTAGCTCTAGTAGAGGCGTTCTCTAAAAGAGTTTGCATTTATTTAACCTTTGAGGAGGTTTCATCAAGCTGCTTGTTAAGAATATCAATTCTGGAATTTGCCACACCAAGCTCACCCTCAGCTTTCACGGCCCTTGCGGTCGCTTCATCAAATTTCTTTTCAAAATCTAGAATTAAAGCATAGAGTTAAACAGTGTGGAATAGAAGCAAACCAAAAATATGTAGCAAACGAAGTACCTCCAGCGAGGGATTTGAACTTTGCCTCTTTATGGACCATAAGTACCGATAACTTCTCAAACCGAGACTCTAATCTATTGTACCTCCATTTCATTAAATCATAGATATTAATAAGATCATTAAATCTTGCTTCGTTATATGCGATCTTATTATTAACTCTTGATACATGACTTTTCAATTGAGAAATTCTACACCGCATCTTAGACAAGAGTTCTGGATCCCCCGCTGATTTCAGGGAATAATTCAGAATGCAAGAAAGAAATTATTTAAAGAATATGATAAAAAAGAAGAAATTTAAACCTTGTTTACGAAGATCAGATAGATGATGACAAAGAATGTCATTTTCCCGTTGTATATCCGAAGCTCTATTATTCCTTTCTTTATATTGAGTTTCCATCATTATGGACCGAGCTTTGTAGAATTTATACATAGTGTATAAAACATTATGACTCTGTGCAAGCTGTAAAACCAAAACATAAGTAAAATAAAAATAGAGAAGGACAGAAAGAAAAAATATAATAAAATTACCTGTGTGAGAGCTTGTTGCAGAATGCATAGTGTTGTCCCTCTGCGAGAGCAAGAGTATTTCCTAGAGAAGAATGAGGATCCATGGAGAAGGATGGATCAGCAGTATCATCAAACCAAGCATCCCTAGCATCTTCAAATGCAACAGTTCCCATGGATCGTCGCAGTTGAGAAACTGCAACACTGTCAGACTTCACAGGCATCGGAGTACAGGAAACAGACACAAGTTCTTTAGAAAGAAACCATTGAAAGGCTTCATTTTCATTCCCTAAAAGAGTTGAATCATCTGCAATCCCCTTACCTTTATCAGTATGAGGGATTCTTATGTTTGGTTCCCAGGAGTCCACAGCTTGAATGTCCGAAGACATAATCAATCCCGTAACAGAAGCATTGGCAGCGGGACAAGAAGAAGTTATTACCATAGCACTTGCGGGAATGGCCTCCTCAGCATGAATACCCGAAGGTTCATTCAATCCCGTAACAAAAGTGTTGGTGTTGGGATTGCAAGAAATCACTGTTGTAGTGTTTAAGAGAATGCTTCCCGCAACAGAGGCCCCCGAAGGTTCACATAATCCCTCAACTGGAGAAATACCATCGGCAATTGTATCATCCCGATGAAGACGATCCGGAATTCCAACAGCACCACTTGCATTGATGGGATCTTCTTCTACAATATGATCCGCCTCTTCAGCTACTTCATCCCCATATGAAATCACCTCAATAGCAAAATCAACAGGAAGAGGAGAAAGTTGTTGATAAAATATGGAAGCAGGAATGTTATCAATTGGAGGATTGACAATAGCTTCAGGAGCCCCTTCCATAACACCCACTGCGAAGTTTCTTCTATAACATTTAAGGCTGTACATGGCCGGTTTCTGTTCGGTTTTGTGCCAAACCAAAACCGAAACCGGCAAGGTCGGTTTTCCAAATAATTTTCCATAACCGTTTCGTTTACCATCGGTTCGGTTTTAGTCGGTTTTCTCTCGGTTTCGGTTTTTTCCAACGGGTTTCGGTTAACCGTTCGGAAAACTAAAATTCAAAGGAAAAAAAAATAAAAAAAAAGTGCATTCTTCATTAAACCATCCAAACGATTAAGCAATTCAAACAAATAAAATTCTAGCAATCTTAGAACACAACACATCCAAAAAATCCATTCTTAAAGACAATACAATATTTTTCTTCACGAAATTGTTGTTGGATGTTGCTGCTAGATGCTGCTGCTGCTGCTGCCTGCTGCCTGATTTTAGAGAGAGTGTAACAAAAGATACCTTTGTACAACAGCCACAGGTCCACAAAACAAATTCAACATATGTAGTTAGTATACCTCTAAAGTGACTGCAATATGTATGACGATTAAATAATGCTGATATGAAATCAAAAAAACTAATAATATAAATGATTTGATAAATCAAATTGCTCGATTGCTATGAAACAATAATGTTTCTTTATAGGTTCAAAGAACGACAAAATTTTCAAAGATTTTCCATATCATTACTGGTGCTCATGTCGGAAACTCTATTAGCCATTTGATTTTGACATTATTGCAGTTTAGTTATATCAAACTAGATAACACATGAGAAATCACAAAAGAGAAAAAGAAACAAACTGCCTTTTCTTCATATAAGGTTAATGCCTGGAATGTAGCTGTTTTACATTCCTAAAAAGAAGAATGTTCGTAACATGAACCTAACCCTAACTCTATTGAACCGGCGTTTACCATGTCATTCGTTGTGTCGAAGCCCAAACATGTGTACTCTTTTGCTAGAATACATAGTACATATCTGTGTGACTTACAACCTTAATTGTAATACCAGTGTTTATTTGGTATAGTAAGTAATATCCTAGCTTTGATTGAACAATCTAAAAAAAATACCAACATCATTATAGGAAAGAAGGAAAAACATGAGCAAAAGAAAGAAAACCATACAAGTAAAACCCTAGACTTCAGTAATTAAAATTGATTATCACCATAAAACAGGATACAATCATGAAGTATAACAAATAGTGAATAACTAATAAAGAATTAAGGCACAATACCTTAAACGGATCAAGTAAGATCCACTACCACCACCACCACTGTAAGAGGCGAATGAAGTAGCATAACTAGAAATACAATCTAATCTTCTTGAACTTCTGATATAACAACTAGATACAATCTTTCGATTGAAGCTGGAACAATCAACCAAGAACAAAATATAAGTTCAAATTTAAGTAAAAAACCAAAGTTAACAAATTCGAAAATATTTGACGGGTAATAGAGATTAAGATACTCTTATTACAAATCTAAAGTTTGATTTTCAATTAGGAAAGTGCATCGAATAGATCAAATCTCAGTAACAAACCCTAGAAAAAATTTGGAGGCGGAGAGGCAGAGGCTGCTCTCAAAAATGAGTAGAGAATTAGGTTTAGAAATTAGGTTAGGCTTATATATCAAGGGGATTGAAGGGTCTAGATTAGATCTATCAAAATCTAGATGAACGGCTCTCATTAGTCGGTTTTCCATGGTAAACGGTTCGGTTTTTGGCCCAACC
This sequence comes from Papaver californicum, assembly GCA_023531435.1. Classification (NCBI taxonomy): domain Eukaryota; kingdom Viridiplantae; phylum Streptophyta; class Magnoliopsida; order Ranunculales; family Papaveraceae; genus Papaver; species Papaver californicum. The sequence continues at coordinate 2,499 of JAJJMC010027601.1, read as the reverse complement.
CAAAACCGAAACCGTGACTACCGGTTTTTCAAATTTTTTCCATAACCGTTCCATTAGTAAACGGTTCGGTTCGGTTTTGGCGGGTTTCAGTGGAAAACCGTTACCATGTTCACCCCTAATAACATTAGCTGAAATGGTAGGTTCGGGATTTGATATTTGAGGAATGAACTCTTCTTCCTCTAAGATGATGTTGGAAGAGCTCCCACCCCTTTTTACAGTACGACGACGAAGAGGGAAGTCTTCATCTTCGCTCTCTTCTTCATCAGAGGGGGTACGGGATACCCTCTTGGCCTTTCTCTTGCTCTTCGTTGCGGAAGCCTCAGCTGTACGCTTTATACTAGCGTCACCTCTTTGAACATTTTCATTTATCCACGGCATAGTCAGCGGATCAATATACGGCACAAGAGTTAACTCATTTTGTGGCTCAAGTGGAGGTTCAACCTACGGAAATGATAAATGAAGGAGGATATTATACTTCAAAGGAAAATGGCAATATAAAAGAAGTAAAAAACAAACTACATGTACCTCTTAATCATGCTTGAAAGTAGAGAAGTTTAATTTCCAAGGACAGTAACCAGGAAAACGATTGAGAACATCTCGAACCATATCATCTGGAAGAGACCCAAACATCCAGGGACCTTCGATCACTAAGGGAGTACGGTACCATCTATAATCATGATCTAACCGAATTCTTTCTTTCAGAGGGATATTAGTATTTGGGATACACTTTATTCTGGCATTATCTATTTCATGAAGTAAGAGGAATCCCGAACCAGCTCTCCGACCAGGACTAACGCTCCACTTTACATAGTTCTTCAAGGCATAGCTATCTGAACAAGTGGCATGAAAATTCTCGACCGTATATAAATGCTGCTCTGCGGGATCAGGTGCGTAGCATGTAAAATGAGTTAACCCTTGGCTACGAAGATAAGACTCATCCAACATACGCCACCAATTTCCAGTATATTTAACGATGGAACGAGCACGGCCGTATGGAGATTCGCTACGGGATGCAAGAACTTCAAATTGAAAGGGACTCTCACGACGATACAGAGGAAGATGAAGCCCTGCTTCTAATGCTCCCGCCGAAATCAGTAATCTATTCCTAGAATAATTAAATTTTTTTACCATGTCCAAGGAAATTGCATCTGAACCTTGATCAGAGAAAGAAACTTTGAATCCTTCAAGACGATGTCTCTCCTTGAAATCATCAAGATTCACGGATCTGAAGCTATAAAATACATTATCCCGTTTCTTCTTGGGAGCAGGATTGATAGCAGGAGAAGGAACATTTGCTACCCGAGAAGGCTCGGCGCGAGAACTGATAGGCCTGATAGAAGCAGGAGGACGCCTTGATACGGGATAACGAGATGATTTCCTGCTTGATTGATGATCATGATGAGATGAACCACCAGGTGCTCTGGATGTTGATCTATTGGCCATGATAAGATTTTTATTTACACAGAAAAAACAGAATAAAGAGATCAGCAAAATCAGTTGATCAGGGAAAAGAAAAGAAAAAGAACATGGGTAAAACGTTTATCAATGTAGCAATCATCATTTTCAATCGATCCAGCAAATACTAAACAGACAACCGTCAATACCCTTAATAATTAATCCCAAAAGAAATCAAGCACAAACATAGATGAACAAATCAAGTATAAAAAGAAAAGGGATTACTCACAGAAAAATGGAAGAAAGAAGAATATGTTGATTAAAAGGAGTGCAAACTTGATCCCGATGAAAGATGAAATCCAAAAACACTAGAGTCTAAAGAGAATAAAGAAACGATGAAGATTCTTTGAAAAGTTTAAGGAAATCACTGCAGCTTTAAGAGGAAGAAAACAAAAGGAACGATGGAGAATCTTTGAAAAGTTTAAGGAAACAGAAGCTCTGCAACTTTAAGAGAACAAAAGATGTAAAGAGTAAAGTAATAAAGGCAATTGATATTAAAAGGATCAAAGCTGACGAACTGTCGAAGACTGAAAAGAAATACACTTTTTCAGGGATTTGATTTTCTCGGAAAAAAAACAACTGACAGAAACGTGCTAATGGGAGTTATTACAGGCGTGGGAGAAAGAAAAGTAATGATTATTCTTCTTTTTTCAGGAATTAATATCAACCGTCAGATTCGAAGAAAAAAAAGAAAAAGGGGAAAATTGTGAGAGAATAAATCTCGATTGACACGTGGGAATTATTAAGGGAGTAATGAATTAAAGTACGAAGAGAAGCACCTGAACAAAACTTTGTAAAGGAATTCTGAAAAGTCGACAGATATAAAGTCTGACATAATTGCTGCATGAGTAACACGTAGGTTACGGGAAAGTAACAGCATTAAATGCATATGTTGCGGGAAAGTACGGAGCTCTGATTAAAACAGATAACTTTAACTGCATGATTGACACCAGGGTGCGAGAAAAGTGTGACTCATTAAAGTGTAATGATGAATATTGACCCGAGAAATGCGTGTCGACTCTACAAGTTGCGGGACAAAAAGGA
>JAJJMC010027596.1:12204-40256 GCA_023531435.1 Papaver californicum | reverse complement strand
ATACTAATATAACAGACAGAGAAACGCCTCTTGCAAATCTTTGAATAATGGCACTATTCCATTAGCCTAAAAACAACTAATCTAAAGATAGAGTCAACTTTTGTGGAGAAAAACCATCAGACAAAGCAATATGGATACCTTGACAGCAAGGACAGGATCAGAAGAACCACGACTGTCAGCAAACGAAATGCATAAATCCTATGGTTTCATCAGATAGAGTTTTGACTTTGGAGGGTGCCTCATCTGGTTTCATCCCTAGCTTATGTTGGAGCGATTCCTGTAACAATGAACAAACTGAACAAAAAACTTGAAATTGGTTATTGATTAGAAAGCAGAAGCACTCAGACAATCACACACAAAGGTAGAGTCGCCTGTTCAACAGACTGCCCTTAACTCGATATTTGTCGGGTACACTACTAAAAAAGTGTTGCTATATCCCTGTGTGGACAAACCGAATCCAGGATAAAACCACCTGATACCAACCCAGCTAGCAAAAACTCGTTGGCCCATTGCGAACTTAACAACAGAATAGTTTATAGAAAAATAAATCTACGTGCGCAAACAAAGCGAGAAGAGGGGAAAAGTCGTCAGGATAGTAGCTGCGACTGGGGTAAGGAAAAATGAAATCCTTTTTCTGCTTTTATAGGAAAATTTGAGAGAGGAGAATTAAATTGTATTTATGAAAAAATCTTTTAATTTAATTCAAATAAATTCTCATAAATAATGAAATAAATTTTAATATCAATGAATTCCCATAAATAATAAAACGGTTTTTAATATCAATAAATTCCCATAAATAATAAAACGGTAAATTTATTACAGGAATTTAAAATAAAAAACCATTAAGTCTTGATAGGTACACGCTGGCACACGCTGTGCACACATCGGGTACTCATCGGGCACATGCCATCTCACGCAAAAATACACGCAAGCATACGCAAGCTCCGAAGTCAGCGGCCCGTGTGCTTCGGTGCGAAGCACCGCACATGTGTGAGTTTGCCCACTAGCCCATTCCCTTAGTCCATATCCAATACACAAGTTCTTTCCCTTAGGTGCAACCTTTGTGGTAATATGGATAGACTTCATCCTTGGTTTATCCCATGTGGGACAAACCAAAGGTTTCTCATTCACGTAGAAGTGAAAAGTGGATTTGTTATTTCCACCCACAATATAGGCTAGTGACCCTTTGGTCCCATCAAGAGAATTTTGGTAACAAAACAGTTTTTTGTAAATAAGCAATAAATTCACTTTTAATTCTAACAATCCCCCACATGAATGAAGAAAGCGATAAATCAGAAAACCAGAAAATGAGAAATACCTCTTAAGCAATAGGTGACCATATGGAATTGAACCTTTGCTTAGTGAGAAGTACCGGAACTACTTGATGGACAGTGAACGCGATGTCTTGAACTACCATCGTTTGGTGTAGTTCAATACCTCCTTACGCGAGATATCTCTCAAGATTGCTGTTAAGTTCACGCTGTTGTTTCCGTTTTGGCCCTGGACATATCCCGTTTCTCAGAATGCTTTAGAGAATTAGCTCAGTTCTCATAGGAAGCGACCCACTTCCTCATTCAGATAGGTGAGTTCTATCAAGAGTGTTAACTGCTACACCCCATTTCAATCTTAAATTGAAACTATATAACTCACTAAGACTTTACTATAAGTCATCCTCACATGCAGTCACACTATCACGTCTACACCATAGGGAAGGGACAGAGAAAATAATTCTCTAATAGTGTTTAATTTTTACCCGCCATAAATTAGTTGTCTCATTCAAAACCTTGATCTTGGGATCTCCAGTCAGCAAGGTTGAGTATCCTTCATGGCAAGTTTTAATGATGAGCTTAAGTCTAATCCCCCTCGATGCATTACTAACTATCTCCTTGGACAAGCCTTTTTTCAAAGGGTCCGCGATCTTCTCCTTAGACCTCACAAAGTCAACAGAAATAACGCCATTCGAGATTAGTTGTTTTAGAGAATTGTGTTTTATCCGTATATGAATGGATTTTCCATTATAATTGCTGTTTTTAGCATTAGCTATTGCAGTTTGACAATCGCAGTGTATAGATATAGCTGGCACAGGCCTATGCCAGAGAGAAATGTCTTTTAAAAAGCATCTTAGCCAAGCGACTTCCTCTCCTGCTCTATCTAACGCAATAAACTCGGATTCCATAGTGGACCGAGCGATACAGGTCTGTTTGGAACTCTTCCAAGACACTGATCCACATCTTAGAATGAAAATGTATCCACTCGTAGATTTAGACTCCTTTGAGTATGCTATCCAGTTTGCATTACAATGTCCTTCAAGGACTGCAGAGTATCTCTTATAACTCAAACAAAGTTTAAAGTGTATTTTCGATACCTTAACACTCTAAAAAGTGCATCCCAATACTCCTATCAAACTGGTTATATTTTCTAAGTACAGATTTAATATAATGAGATTGACTAAGACTATATCTATTAGACTCTCTTCATCCCTAAGATTACATCTGAGGGACCTAAGCCTTTCATGTCAAGGTCTCATTCAACATGTTCTTAGTGGAATAAAATACATCTATGGTTGTATCCAGTATAATCAGATTATCAACATACAAACATACAATCACATAGGTATCATGCACAAGTTTAGTTTAAACATGCTTGTCAGATTCATTTATTTTAAACCAACTAGAAATCATTTACATGATCAAAAATTTTCATGCTCTAAAAGATTTCTCTTTCTAAATATTTTGCCTCTTCTAGGATCAAATTCATCGTCCTCTAAAAGTATTGTCTGACTAGTATAAATGACATCTAGCGGATCAACACATATTATGCGAGATTCATATTTCAAAGGAAAACAATTTTTCCAAAAAACATAACATCCCTAGATTCCATATAGGTATTCAGACCAATTTCTGAAATATCAGAACTCACAACCCTAAACTTATAATCGTTAATGTGTTCAGGATATCCTATGAAGACACAATTAACAGTTTGGGTCATATCTTTGTCTTTTTATGTGGATGAATAGTAACCTTAGCCAAGCACCCCCCACCTTTATGAAGTATGCAAAATAGGGTTGTCTAATTTTCTATAATTCACTTGGAGATATATCTGATCCTTTAATAAGTACTTTGTTCAGGACTTAGCAAGCTGAGAGGACGGCCTCCCCCCACAAGTTCGCAGGTAGTCCTGAACTAATTCATGGCTTCATCATCTCTTAAGGGATTATATTTTCACCTCTAGTTTGAACTGAGTTCAAGTCAACTAGGTCCGAGGAATTAATTCTATAGGTTTAGAATTTTTCCTGAACATTTTTCTTATAAGACATTTTAGCATATTTTGATTTTATGCATATTCAACCTTTATGTTTACTTTCCAAATTAAATTTGGGAATGCAACCTATGCTCGCCAGATTGTTCATTGAATAACATGACCAGGTCTACCATGTCAAACATTGAATGACACACAAACATAAAGGAAATCAAATTTATTTATTTAAATTGAGGTTACATTTAATTTGTAAAAACCCTCTGTCTTATAGCTCTTTCCACTGAGTTACACTATTTTTCCCAGATTTATAAAAACCCTTATCATCTAATATATTGCAAGATACAAGAATTTTACAGATGTCCGGAACATGAACAATTTCTTCAATGTGAGAGTTTTGTCAAAAAATGAGCTTCAGCCCAACTTTGTCTTTTTCCGCAACATGTGCGGCGGACGAGTTACCCATATAGAGCTTTTCTCCTTCCCATACCTTCTGATAGGAGGTGATCACATCTTTGTTTCTGCGGACATGCTTGGTAGCAACAGAGTCTACGCACCAGTTTCTCACATTAGTTACCAAATTGACTTCAGATACTGTAAAAAAAAACTTGTTCTTTTGTTTTTCATAACAATTAACATTATTTTATTTTATTTCTCTATAAATAAAATCCTTACGATTTTCTATAAAATATTGCCTAATTATAATATGAATATGATTTATTTATAATCAAATAATCAACACCCTACGCATGCTCCATGTAAAATCATTTTAGTGCATGATAACTACGTTTTATTATGCGTATAATAATTGTCTTGATTTTATGCATTAAATTTAGTGCATAAATTTTAGTGCACAATTATGTTTCATCAAACGTGACCTACGGTTATTAATTTTGACTGTATTAACCGTTTTAATAATTTCAAGACATCATGCGTACGATTCATATATTAAGAAAAATGTATTATGATTAATAAATCATACCTGTATATTTTGATTATCGTTGCTATCGGCATTTGAGAAAAATAGTTTCCCTTTTAGCCATGGACTCTCCATCAAATCTTTGCGGAAGAATGCAATTCGCCCAGACCCATATCATCATCTAGAGTGCACCAAAAATCACCAGAAGTAGATAACCCAGATTCACAGTCAACCAAGAATTGAACACCTTCCCTCTGACGAGAACAAAAGAAACAATCAAGTCCCAGATGGCCACTTTTCTAGGACTTTAAACCCGAGCCCAACCCAAATTGAATGTCCAAGTCCATTTAGTCATCTCTTATAATTTTGTTGGGCACAAATAGTAGAGATGAAAGAAGACTCTAGATAAGCATGTGTACCACATGTGTGTCATATGAAGGAGGGGCTACATGATCTTTTCGCGGATTCTTCTATTAACCCTAGCAAATCACTTTACGGATCTTTTTTTTCCCTCTCTTCTTCAAATACCAAACCTATGGCTCTAAATAGGCATCGGCCATCAACAAGAACTCCAGTGATTCTCTGCCGATAGCTCCACCTACCATTTTCACATGCTGGTTGCACCTCGAGATGATTCTCCACCTTCCCTTCCTGATATCATCATCACACTTCATGATAGAGTTGTATGTAGTCTCGTGAATTCCAGCAGCTTCCATACCGATCATTGATGGATGGAAAAGAACCCCAGGACAACGGAAACGCTTAGCTCCAATGGTGATTACTTGTCCATCAGGTAACTCATAGCTCTTTTAAACAGATGAATTGGTCTTTGATGTCTCTAGCTCTTGCTCATAGTCAAGAGCAATGTAATCAAGCTTTTCCTTCATATTTCTCACAATTTTCCGCTCGGCTATGGTGGTGAAAGAGTAACCGCGCTCCGTCAAGATTTTCATCAATGCGTCAGTGAGATCACGACCTGCCAGGTCAAGACGTAGGATGCCATGTGGTAGGGCATAACCTTCATAGATGGGAACTGTATGGCTGACACCATCCCCGGAATCCAAGACAATACTAGTAGTACGACCACTGGCATATAGGGACAGAACAGCCTGGATCACAACATACATGGCAAGAGTATTGAAGGTCTCGAACATGATTTGGGTCATCTTCTCACGGTTAGCCTTTGGGTTGAGAGGTGCTTCAGTTAGGAGAACTGGGTGCTCTTCCGGGGCCACATGGAGCTCATTGTAGAAAGTGTGATGCCAGATTTATTCCAAGTCATCCCAGTTGCTCACAATACCATGCTCAATTGGGTATTTTAAAGTTAAGATACCCCTCTTTGATTGAGCTTTATCCCCAACATACGCATCTTTTTGTCCCATACCAACCATCACACCGGTGTGGCGAAGGCGACCCACAATACTAGGGAACACAGCCCTTGGAGCGTCATCTCCAGCAAATCCAGCCTTAATCATTCCTGTTCCATTATCACATTCAAGGGGATGAATATCCTCACTGTCTGCCATCTTCTATAGCCTGCAACGAAACCCTAGATTCTGCGTTTGTGAGTCTGTAATCCCTCTCACTTACTATCTCTTTTATCTCTTCCTTCCTGTTTTTCTTCTTCCTCTCTCTCTCTTACTTACTAGTACTGAAATTTGAGAAACATAATTGGGAAACAGAGAAGAACTCGAATTGATTATATATTCTGAATCTGTAAAAGGGTGTGAATGATTTTGATTGAGCAATTCGATGAAGGGAAGATGATTGAGAAATGGAAGAGAGAGATTCCATGCATTATTTTAGAGAGACAAAGAGAAATCTTGGAGGAGGATGTGTCTGGTCTCACTTCATGGTAGGATTATCTTCTTCTTCTGTATAGTTTTGCTTTCATACAAAATTTCATGAATGACGTAAAAGCTTCGTGTTTCCATTGTTACAAAAATGAATAAGATATCGAGTTAAGATTGTTGGAGCGATTCCTGTAACAATGAACAAACTGAACAAAAAACTTGAAATTGGTTATTGATTAGAAAACAGAAGCACTCAGACAATCACACACAAAGGTAGAGTCGCATGTTCAACAGACTACCCTTAACTCGATATTTGTCAGGTACACTACTAAAAAGAGTGTTGATATACCTCTGTGTGGATAAATCGGATCCAGGATAAAACCACATGATACCAACCCAGCTAGCAAAAACTCGTTGGCCCGTTGCGAACTTAACAGCAAAATAGTTTATAGAAAAATAAATCTACGTGCGCAAACAAAGCGAGAAGAGGGGAAATGTCGTCAGGATAGTAGCTGCGACTGGGGTAAGGAAAAATGAAATCCTTTTTCTGCTTTTATAGGAAAATTTGAGAGAGGAGAATTAAATTGTATTTATAAAAAAATCTTTTTATATAATTCAAATAAATTCTCATAAATAATGAAATAGATTTTAATATCAATGAATTCCCATAAATAATAAAATGGTTTTTAATATCAATAAATTCGCATAAATAATAAAACGGTAAAATATTTATTATATGAATTTAAAATAAAAAACCATTAAGTCTTGATAGGCACACGCTGGCACACGCTGTGCACCATCGAGATCACATCGAGTACTCGTCGGGCACATGCCATCTCACGCAAAAATACACGCAAGCATACGCAAGTCAGCGGCCCGTGTGCTTCGGTGCGAAGCACCGCACATGTGTGAATTTGCCTACTAGCCCATTCCCTTAGTCCATATCCAATACACAAGTTATTTCCCTTAGGTGCAACCTTTGTGGTAATATGGATAGACTTCATCCTTGGTTTGTCCCATGTGGGACAAACCAAAGGTTTCTCATTCACGTAGAAGTGAAAAGTGGATTTGTTATTTCCACCCACAATATAGGCTAGTGACCCTTTGGTCCCATCAAGATAATTTTGGTAACAAAACAGTTTTTGTTGTAAATAAGCAATAAATTCACTTTTAATTCTAACACTTAATACCAAGGACAATCTGCAATATTCCAAAAACCATCGAAACAAACGTACATTAAACTCAATCAACAGTTCATACTTCAGACTTTTGAGAATAGCAGCAGAAGAAGTTCGAACAAAAAACAGTAAAAACTCACTGACGCTAGACGACACTCGACATCTCGGTTATTGTAATTTGTTGGCGCAGTTACTGCTTTCTGGGACTCTGCCAAGGAATGAGCTATCACAAAAGTCCCACCAGCAGGAAGTCGCACATCAGTGGCATGGATGGGGTTAAAATCTATCAATGCTGCAAATCCAGATTTGGCCATCACAGAGATTGCCTGCCAGAAAAGAAAGATCAGCTCGAGTCCTGGATGAATTAAACAACAGAGGACTATACTAAACATACGAGTAAACTCATTACAGCCAATAAGTGTGTTTAACTTATACTCTTAACTTATAAAAGATTACAAGTAATGTAGTGCAACGAGGGGTATAAGATCACGTAACATATTTGTTCCTAGGGATGACAAAACCAAGCAAACAGTACAAGGTCCACACCTTGGAAATGGGATCATATAGATGTCTTACAACTGAACTTCATTATAACTAGACCAGCGAAAATGGATCTTCCAGATGCTGAAACATATCCTGGAACCCAAGTGTTGTATATCATTCAATATCCTAGGTGCAACGTTTGTGCCTAAGGCCCAAAACCGATTTCAAAACTACGAGGAAGATTAATTACAACGAAATACAAGAATAGAATGAAACCAATCAACTGTCTTTCATCCATTTTAACAAAAGTTGCTGAATTTACAGGAACTCGAAATTAAAACTACCAAGTACATTTCAATAAAACAGAGAAAAATATGCATCCCCATCATTTGCTTTTTATGAATAGTGTGTGTAAAAGCAGAAACTAGAAAATACGAGCAAGAGTGAGTTTATCACACCTGGTCCATCCCACCAGATTGTGTCCCAATATGGCGTTCACGTTCACATGTAAGCTGAGCTATCTCTTTCTGTAAAATGGAATCAGTTAGTATGTACATAAGACATGCTAAAATAAAATGGCGAAGGTATGACTTTAGGATACCTTTGGGAAATTCACGTCAAACAGAGCCATCAAGACGATGGTTGAGAAACAAACAAATGCTGCTGAACTTGATAATCCAGATCCTATGTAGAAAAAGATTTGCAAGAAAATTAAAATTAAAAAAAAAAAAAAAAAACAAACTATATGTGTACTATTATTAACCCGGTTTCAACAAAATTGGACAGTTTTCAGATAGCATGTAACTATCAGAAGTGCGAGGAAAACCTGTAGGCACCGTTCCATCTACTAGAACATCAAGGCCAACTGGAACTCCAACATCTATACCTTTTGATTTAGCAAATTCATGGAATCCCTTGTACCTGCAGACACATCGTACATGTTTTATTAACATAGGTAATTCAGCACTTGTTGCCATCATCTGATTAGATTACGTAATCCAGAAAAGAATCTTTTCTTACCCACAAACAAAATAGTGTCCCCACTTGTGATTCTTCAAATCAATATCCTGTAGGTAACCAACGTAAAAGAATATAAAAAATGATACTAATATTTGCTTATCACTATTATGCGTGATTCATAAAACTATCATAACGATTCATTCTATGATTTGCAAACCTTGGACAAATACTATGATAACTCGAGACATCAATTAAACAAGCAATATTAGCGATACTTCAAAGGTGATCAGGAAATATGGTAAACATAGAAATTGGGACGTGATTGATATACAGTGGAAGCTAACCATATAGGACTCTCCTACACATTTCAATTTCAGCGTGGGAGGTCAGTGTTTGGTATTTGAGTATAGAGACGTAAATATATACTCATGCTATGAATCACAAGCATAAAAGAGATGCCGAGTTACCACCTCTTGCCTCCTATTTGATTGGGACTATCATTTAGGAATTACCTAGTGTCAGCTCGGAACTATATTACAAAAAAAAGAAGAGAAGTATACCTGTTCAGGATCAGCCGGATAAGTACACATTGTATCAGAGTTGAGCAATCAGCTCAAGGTACATATGTCCTTTCTGTTTATCCAGGCATGAATTAATTGAATTAGGTAGAATTTTGTAACTGACCCGCAAGTTTCCGAGTCAGACATGGAAGACTCTAAAGTTTAAACTCCAAATTATCCTAAAATCTTCACCATCATGATCAAAATTCGTTCAATCACGACACGTAAAAGAACTTAAAACCCCAAAAAATTCTCAAATTCACATCAATGATCAATTAACTCAGCAGTAAATATGTCCGACTCAGACCCGAGTCAGATATGGAAAACTCTAAAAAGTATAAAACCCAAATTCCTCTAACATCTTCATCATCATGATCAAATTCATTCAAATCACAACACAAACAAGAACAATGTTTCAAAAAAAAGCACACAAAAAAGAACTTAAAACCCCCAAAATTCTCAGATTCACATCAATTGTGAAGCTTAGCATGATCAAAATCGAAACTTTAAGCAATAAATTGAGAGAAAAAAGGATCGCAAAGACAGTAGGCAGATGACCAAAAACTTGTTGGAATTTGGATTTCAAATTATCAAAACGAATTTGAGCTTCTTCTAACTGAGATTGTGAGTACCAAAAATGAAGTGCACCCACAACACAAGTGAGGGCCATTTTTGTCCGCACCTTAAGTGGATTCCCGCTTCAACACTGCTTAATTGAATCATTAGCTGATGAAATATATTTCCCACTCAAAATTAAGTTCAAACCATTCAAATGGCTACTTTACCATTGTGAGTACCATTTCACCATTTAAGGACCGCAACAGACATTTCCACAACATTGAAGCTTTATGCATCTGACCGTTCCCGAAGCCCAAGTATGAGAAAAAAAATCAAAGAAAAAACAAATAACTTCTTCTGAAAATGCAGTAAAATAGAGCTCTTAAATAAATAAATTAACAAATAAATAAAAAGTGGTTAATTAAAATAATTATTACAATTTGATAAAAAATTTAAAATTAAATTAATTTAATATTATTTATAATTATTTTAACAAAACTTGGTATAAAAAATCGTGGTGAACAAACTTTCTATACAAAAAAACCTCCCGTATTATCTTTTATAAACAAAAACCATTTTCATTAAAAATGAGACAAAAACTCAATTTCACTTAATACTAATTAAACTTAGATTTTAATTATTTTTAATATACCCGAGTTGCCCTTCCCTATATAATCTAGGTATTGTAATTTTGTGGTGTTTTTCTTCTTCCTCTTCTTCTTTTTCTTCTTCTTATCCTCCCCACCACGACCACCAACAACAACAATACCTCCTCCGCCACCATCACCAGCAGCAACAATACCTCCTCCGCCACAACAACACCTTCATATCCTTCACCAACACCTTTCTTATTCTTCTTCTTCTCCCCACCACCATCACCAACAACAACAATACTTCCTCCGCCACCATCACCAGCAGCGACAATACCTTCCACGCCACAAAACACCTTCGTATCCTTCACCGACAACACCTCCTCCTTCCCTATCTCTTCTTCGTCATTATTGTTTCTCCTCCACCACTATAAGTCCAAATCCACCACCAACAACACCTCTTCTTCCTCCTTCTATCCTCTACAAATATCACCAACACCTCCAGATCGTCATCGCCGAAAATCATCAACAAAATATAATGATATATCATCATTGTCAAAATTTAGGTTTTTTGTTGGTGAAATGTCAGGAAAACTATGAAACTTTTTGGGGTTTCATAGTTTTTTCATCATTTTTTTTCATCTGTAATTTCATTTGAAAAAAAGAAAAACTATGAAACCCCAAAAGGTTTCATCGTTTGTTTTGTTTCATCTGTAGTAAGATGAAACAAAAAATGTAATTGATATGTATGAAACCTTATTCAGATTCATTGTTTTTTTATATGCTGAGACATTTTTTCTTCAGAAAAATATAATTGAAATGGATGAAACCTTATTCGGTTTCATTGTTTTTTTATATGCTGAGACATTTTTTATTCAGAAAAATGTAATTGAAATGGATGAAACCTTATTCGGTTTCATAGTGTTTTTTTCATCTGTATTTTTTTATTTGAATGAAAAAAGAAAAACTATGAAACCCCAAAAGGTTTCATCGCTTTTTTTCATCTGTAATTTTATTGAACGAAAAAAAACGATGAAACCAAAACTTAACATAATTGAATCATAAATAAATAACGGTGAAAACAAATGGAATTGAAACTTTCTATCTTTGAACCTAAGTATGAAAGATTGATTTCGAAACAGATGAAACCTAAACCCAACAGATGATGAAACCATTTTTGATTTTTATCTATGATTTTGTTTTGATTTTTGGTTGAAAATATTACTGATGATGATGAACAACCGTTTCGTCAATATTTTAAAATTGGTTTGATTCTGATTCTAATTATAGATGATGCAGATGAAGATGATGAAGTTATTGATGATGAAGATGAAGACGATGATGATGAAGATGAAGGCGATGCTGATGAAGATGAAGACGATGATGATGAAGACGAAACTACTGATGATGAAATTGTTACTGATGATGATTTCTATATTTTAATTTTTTTCAATGTCTGAATCGACTAATGTTGGCAATAGATGATGAAGATGAAGACGAGGAAATTGAAGAGTTTTTCGTTGTTAATGGGGTGCGCAGACGTGTTTTTGTTAATGGATTTGGGTTGTATTATAAGCAAGGGTAATATGGGCAATTGGTTTACAATGGGATTTTTGTGTCAAATTCGTTTTGTTGGGTTTAATGTACTTGGATAGTGACACCTTTGGGCCTATAACCCACGGCCTGTTATTTTAATTAGATACATAGAGAAATTTTTAATCATTATCAAGAACCTATATATCTACGGCCTACGGGGCGTACTACCACGTAAGTACTTAAATGTGTATTTTTCTAAATGAAAAAACATTTTTTCCCGAGTTAGGATCAGATTCTAATTGGGCTGTGGATAGGTGCACAAATATAGGTTCGACTCGGTTATAAGCAGAACCAAGTACCTGTATCTTTTTATGGTCGGTTTTATACCTATGTATCTGTATCTTGTAACCTACACTCTCGGTTCAGTTCTGAAACCGTATCCGTTGGTTCGGTTCTGGTTTGGTTCCGGTCTTGTACCTGTTTTTTTTCCTGTTTTTCCTGTATCTGCTCAAAGTTTTTATATCTGTTTTTTCTGATTACAATCCACATAAAATTATAATCCATAAAATTATAAACACATAACAGTTAACAATAAATTTTTTGAACTGATTACAAATTTACAATCCACGTACAAAATTATAAAGTAAAAACAATATCTGTCTGACAATCAGAACAATAGGTAGGAGAGTGAGACACTTATCAGAATAATATGACCCTATTGTTAAATCTGTCCTTTAATACTAGAACCATTAATACAACGTAAAGTAGTAAACCTCTCTGACTCTCGAACTGATAACATTTGTGAATGTGAATAATAAATGTTACCTTGAACTTATGTATTCAATTGATCTATATCTCATTGGTATATTTCTCAATGCCTTGTTTGTCCTTCTCCACTTTTTTCTGAATCCATTTTAGTTCTTTGTCCAACGAATCATGATTAGATTCTATCTCCCTGATCCGTGAGTCCATGTCCCTCTTTTGCTCATACTTCAATCTGGTCAAAAATTGAAGTTGACTGTCATTTTATGCCTACAGTAGATGAACAATAAAAAGTCAATAATCTATTACAGCACCATTTATGTTCTAGCAGCCTGTAAGGTTTTTTTTGCGGGTTAAGGATCTATAATTTTTATATAAAAGCTTGTCAGAGTGGCGGAAATTAATTCTTCAATTGAGTATAATGAGTTCCCTGTGGAGGAAGCAGAAGTCAGTCCCTCCTCTACTTGTAAGAAGTAGACCACAAATTTACCAAATTCATAAATGATAGCTTATAAGCTTATAAACAATTTGAAAAGTTTTTCAAACTAGACAAAATCACCCTCTTACAAGGACCTACATGATGTAACATAAATTGTTGTTAACATGATAAGAATTATAAACTCATAGACAAGGACCGATACATTCGGTTCGGTTCTGGTCGATTCTTAGGTAGAACATGTACTTGGTACCTGGGTATAATCGGTTTTCTATTTTTGTACTTGTACCTGTCCTGAGCTTCCCGGTTCCGGTTTGATCCTTCGGTTCCGGTCGGTTCATGTACAGCCCTAGTTATGGACAACCGGTCTAACAGATTCCATAAAATCAGTTATAGTTAGACTGGGTTTTCATAGCTTCCCAAATTTTTCCCAATTCTCAAAACTCGTTAGCTTGGGAAGCTACTAGGTGTAGTAACCAACCATGGGTAACATCCATCGGAACCTCCCTACATCGATTGTTGTAACTGTTACTAGTTAGTTTAATATTTATTTGTCGCTGATTAATCTTCGCACACGCTATTGAAATTTTGAATAATATTTAACCTTTTCTTGATAAAAAAAGCTTGTGATGTTTTTCAGAATAAATAGGCATATTCGAGTCATAAGATATTATTAATTGATGACAAATAGAAAAACTGTTTCATTTTTCATCTCCATATGTGTGTATGTATATATATATACACACGTAGCACACAAAGGTTTGATTTGTTTGAATGTTCAACTTATAGTAACTTGGAATACCCTCAAAATCTTAATAAAGTTCTAATACAGGCAACAAATGGTCGTGGAAAACAAACTGAACTTTTCGTTTATAAACAACATCAACAATTGGGCTTGGTACTGTGCAAGAAAAAATTAGCTGCTGGGCTAAGACTAAAAATGAACTTAATACCTATACTAAAAAAATCTGGACAAATTAAGGGACATGATAAAGCTCAGTTAGCCACTTGCTAGGCACGTCCCTGGCGTAGAGGACATGTCCTGCTGATTGAAAAATTCAAAAGAATGTAAAATTGATTAATTATATTTTATCACAACCATATTTGGTTATAACGATTACTGAGATATTGAATGTTTTCAATATTCTCGGATGAAAGAGTTAGAATACGAATGTTATCAATAGAGTTAAGATTTAAGTGTGGAATAAATGATTTAGAGATGAAACAATTAGTTTTGTTATGCTGTGAATGAGGAAGAAGAAGAACAGACTACGTCAAAGAACTGTCATTTTCTTTGTCACCTTTTCTTTCATAATCAACTGCACTCAGAAACCGTACTTTATTCTCTATGTAGTTTTCTCTCTTCAGCAACACAGAAAACAGTCTCTGCAACACTTATATTCGTATATGTTTTCTGTGTTACTTCTGTTTTTCTCTTCTTTTAAGCACTTTGAGCTATAAACATGTATTTTGAGAGGGTATTTGACATGAGGATCTAAACTTCATTGCTGAGGCGATGGAGGAAGCTATTTTCCAATAATAAATTGGTATATTTTCTCTTATTATTTTGTTTTGCAATTCTTTTACCATTATTTGCTTTGGATTAAATTTTTTTAAAAATGGTTTTTATCAATTAGTTGTGTTTTCTTTTGATGTGTCATGCTGAGTTTAGAGCTTTTGATGTATCATACTTTTGATTTACAACTATTATTTTGAAAACCTTAACTTTGGCAATATTTTGAATAAATTGAATATATGATTTGCAAGATAATTATCAATGCTAAATCACTTGAAAAATTGGCTAATGGTGGAATCCTTAGTCTCAGTTCTTTCCGTAATTTGAAATCAATTTTAATTTAATCTTCTTTATTTTTAGTCTTAAAAATTAGGTTTAAAAATCAAATCTTTACAAGTCTGAGTAATGAATCTTTTACCACTATTTAAAACAACATCAAGTTTTTGGCGTCGTTGTCGGGGGCTTGTTTTTAGATTTGTTTTTAGTTTTTTTTTTTAGATTAGTTAGTTTAATTAGATTTTTATTTTTATTTTCAGTTGTTCTATTTTACGTTTTTGGGTATTCTTCTTTGTATTACAGGTTTTGGATCAAAAAGAAATTGGAGTCAAAGATTATATTGATTGATTAAATACTTGGAGTCAAAGATAAATCGAAAAGAACGGAAAAAGAAGACACATTTTTTTTCTTTAGTTAATTTTTTAGGGTTTTATTTATTTTTATTTTAGAAAATTGTATTAGGAAATCCTTTATTATTTTTGTATTTGTTCTTTTATTTTCGGACTTTTTCTTTGGACCTTTTTTTTAAACCTTACGGAAGGGTAATTAAATATAAAATGTAACAGGAAAGTACGACAATTACGATATTGTCTTAGCTCCTCAGGTTCGTACACTGACATAGGAGTCGGTGGCCTGAGTCGACTTCAACGGTTCATCGCTCGTCTGGAACGGGAGGTAAGACTCTTATCACCCACGAATCCCCTGTCAGTGGGTTTTATGGACTCCTTCGTGTGCATATATGCTAAGGACTTGAATACGGATTTACTTTTCTAGTAAAGGGAAAGAACTTGCCATACAAGATAAGGATTCGGATTTCATCACAGTTTTCTTCTTGCCCGCTTTAGGAACACGTACCAAATGCGAACCTAAGCATTAAAATTTGACTAGAAAAATACGATAGGGTAACGAGCTTATTGGAAAGTCATTCAAAAGGACTGTATTGGTTACTCTGTTAGCCTAACTCAAAGTTCAGGAAGATTATTTTAAGTAGATTCGAGCCGCCTTGTAACCCAGGAAAGGTTTCCAAAGAGACAGGGTTATCAAAGCTCCCTAGATCTTATCATGTTTCTATTCGACTTAATCTAATTCTGATCGTTCTAAGAGGTTTTCTAAAACTGTAACTAGTTGCCTTTTGAAAGAATAAAAGCTTGTCTAGAAACAATCTAAGTGAAGCCATCATGTTTTTTGTTCGCTAGATTCAATAGGTTTGATTTGGTTGAGTCAGCCTTGCTTGTGATTGTTTAGAACTCCCTTCTAATTAGGATTTATTTATTTTTTAGTTTTTTTTTTGTATGCCAAGACCGCTCGAAATCATCACTGAGCGAGCTTGGAAAAGAGACATTCTAGGTCGTTTGATTATTGACAAACCTAGTAGTTCTGTCCATGGAAACGAGAACCTTGAAGACTCTTCTTTTGAGGGCCTTGTTTTTTAAAATTTTAATTTTGAGAACTTGACACTGTGTGAAGAAGTTACTCCCAATCCTTTGATAGCGCCAACAATGGCAACTTTAAAAGCTTTGTTGAACCCGACTATGACTTCTCGTCCATCATGTATCAGGTTAGATGAAACTGAAGCAAACTATGAGTTAAAAACTGGGACCATACAGATGCTCCCAATCTTCTTAGGAAAAGAAAATGAAAACCCCTATTTCTATGTTAGGGATTTTGAGGAAATGTGTAGTACCATCGGGATTAAGGACCTAGATGATGAAGCATTGAAACTTAGATTGTTTCCTTTTTCACTAAGAGACAAAGCCAAATATTGGCTATATAGTTTGACTTCTGAGTCCATTGAAACCTATGAACAATTATATCTGCCTTTCTCGAGAAGTTTTTCCCTAGGCACAAAACATCATCTATTAGACAACAGATTTGCACATTTGTTCAACAAGAGGGAGAATCTTTATATTTAGGTATTTGGAAAGGTTCAATGACTTATTATCACAATGTCCTCGTCATGGTGTAGAAAAATTGAGACTAATTCAGATCCTCTACGAGGGTTTAGATTATTCGACAACAACCATGGTTGAATCTTTACGCACATGTGGGTTTGAAAATAAAACTGTCGATGGTGCGATGAAATTTTTGAATAAAATCGTCGAAAAAACCCAGCAATGGGAAAATAGTAGGGAGCCCCAGAAAATAATTCTTTTCAGTAGTGAAAATGTCAATAGGGTAGAAGGATCTTTTGAATCGGATGCCAAAATAGCAGTTATATCAAAAAGGTTAGAAGCTATAGAACTGAGTCAATCTAGTTGTGGAATTGAACCCAAGAAATTTTGGGAAGGAAAGACTGTTGAAGAGCACGCCCATGCTCTTTATAATAACACTAGATTTGATAATCATCAGAAGTTTGACCCTTATTCAGAAACCTGTAACTCTGGTTGGAGAAACCATCCTAACCTCTTTTGGTCTAAGGGCCAGAATCAAGGTCAGTCTAGTAATTCTAAGGTTCCACCAGGTTTTGGATATACTAAGAATCCTTCAGGACCGGCATAATTTCAGAATCCGATAGATAAGACGATCATGAGTTTAGCAGAGTCTCTCGCCTTATTAACTCAGGACACTAAAGATTTTCGGCAGTCAGTCAACCAAAGTTTACGAGAAAATCAAAAGATTGTTCAGGCTAACAATTATGCTATTTCCAATTTAGAAACCCAGGTTGGTCAAATCGCTTAGTTTTTGAGAGAAAGATAAAAAGGTAAGTTTCCTAGTCAGATCCAATCCAATCCTAGAGGAGTTCATGAAGTATCTTCTGGTGAGAAATCATCAAATCATGTGAATGCAATTAGAACCCTTAAGAATGGTAAAGTGGTAGACAACAAGGTAACCATGCCTAATAATGAACATAATGTAATTCAGCCTTCTGAGCCAGTAGCTGAAAAGACTGATGAAGTCTCTAAAGAGCCCGATACAGTTCCTTATAAGCCAAATTTTATGCCCAGAGCCCCGTTCCCACAAATGTTAACACCAACAAAGAAGGAATTCAACTTTAACGACATATTGGAGGTTTTTAATCAAGTCACTATCAACCTTCCATTGTTAGATGCAATTAGGCAGATTCCTACTTATGCCAAGTTCCTTAAAGATATGTGTACGCGAAAGCGAAAGCTTAGTATACCAAAGAAAGCCTTCTTAGCTAGTCATGTGAGTTCAATTATCCAAAACAATACAACTCCTAAGTACAAAGACCCAGGGTCCACAAACTTTTCTTGCACAATAGGTAACTACAGTGTTGAGAAAGCATTACTTGACTTAGGAGCCAGTATGAACTTACTTCCGTACCATGTGTACCTCCAGCTAGGACTTGGTGATTTGAAACCTACTCAGATAACACTGCAATTAGCTGATAGGTCGTGAAAATTCCTCGTGGTGTCATAGAGGATGTTCTTATTGAGGTCGATTAGTTTATATATCCAGTGGATTTTGTTGTCCTTGATACCCAACCTGTCCCTGACCCAGAGAATCAGATACTCGTGATATTCGGTCGCCCGTTTTTAGCTACATCTAATGCGATCATTAACTGTCGAAATGGTATTATGAACTTATCTTTTGTAATATGAATATTGATTTGAATATTTTCAATATCAGTAACCAACCACCTGAGTTAGATGGCACGTGCATTGAGAGGTGAACATGATAGGAACATTAATTTAGGAGTCATTACCGAACACTCTGTTAGAAGATCCATTATAGAAATGCCTAGCCCACTTTGGGTTTGATTTTCATGATGATAGTATTATTTTTGGTTCAAATCCTAATAATTTTAATGATTATTCACCTATTCAAAAGGAAGAGGATTTGACTAGAGATACCACTGTTTTAGACGATGTATAATTTTCTTGTTTTGAAGCCGATAATGGTTTAGAGAAACGGGTTTATCCTGAGAATACTGTTTTAGAGTCCAACGATTTAGAAACAATAGTCTTAGATAACAAAGATAGACATGTAGAGATTTTAAATATGAGTGAGGATGCACCACCTGATGATAACCTAAAAGAAGCAATTGACCATTTTCGGGAATCTGATGATCTAGAAATTAGAGAAATTGTGACTAGTCTATCTAAAGACATTGAAAACTCTAAGTTTGGGGGTGACTATCATTCTCCATGTGCTTTACCTTTGGCTCTTAGAAAGGTCCCTAACTTGGGACTTGGCATATGCACCTCTACCATTTTACAAGATCATCTTCAAACTAGATTCCCGGAGCCTGTTGATATCCAGAAAAAAGTTCAGTTGTTAGAAACCCATCCTATGGTCGATGTGGTTTACCTAGGCGATAATACTAAGATTTACTTTGTTTTCCCACCAAAATATTTTCTTCCATATGCGGGAACGTATGAATTTCAAATGTGTCATTTATTACGTTTTGAGACTAAGCCTAATTACTTTAGGAAATTAGAATCGACACATTTTTTAAAGAATGACCACCTTCATAGTAGTCAATTGTGTGAGTCAAATTTGATTGACTTTGAGGATCCAAAATTATTCAGGTTATTATTATGTGCTTCAAATTTATTAGTTGAGTTATTCAGCCTCTACGACCTGATCCTGTTGATCCTGCCTACGAGGAAATCCAGCCCATGAAAATATTTTATTTAGACCCTTTTATAGAGCCTGAACCTGAACCACATCTAGAAGCCGTTGTCTTAAACAGAAAACTGGATATAGGTATGCTCGGCTTGTTCATTTTCTTGTCCTGTTGTAGTTTCCTTTTATTTGTGATAGCACTATTTGATTCAGATGACCCACAATTGTTCCGGCTATTACTATATGATTCTATGAGGTGACTAGTTCTTTCTTAGTATGGCTAAAGACTTTAAACTTAGCACTTCTTGGGAGGTAAGCCATGCTCATGCAGCATGGTGATATCTTTCTTTAACTCTCTTCTTCAATTGGTAACAATTTCTCATTGTTCATGCTTTTAATTTCATCTTTAGAACATTGAGGACAATGTTAGATTTAAGTTTGGGGGTATGTGAGAAGATTTTAGTCCAATAATGAAACTCCAAAATTTAGAGACTTGTGAAAAATTCAGGATGACACTAACCATTCTAGGTAGATGGAAACAAAATTCTTGTCTATAGGATTTGGTGTGCCCAGCTAAATGGTATATTAATAAAAGGACATAACTTAGGTGTTAAAAATAACATGATAGTTGTCACCATATCTCGGAGTCGTCACCATATCACGTTTTGTTTTTATTTTTGCATCTTTTTATGTTTCTCTAAGTGATTTGGTGGGACACTAGTATCGCCTTGTTATCGCCGCTAGGATAAAGTAGAGATTTTGAGATCAAGCCCTATTATTCTAATTGAACTTGACCAATGAAAAAAAAAACAAACAAAACTGACGATAACCTAAAAGTAGAGATTTTGTTATCGCCGCTAGGATAAAGTAGAGATTTTGAGATCAAGCCCTATTATTCTAATTGAACTTGACCAACGATTTAGAAACAATAGTCTTAGATAACAAAGATAGACATGTAGAGATTTTAAATATGAGTGAGGATGCACCACCTGATGATAACATAAAAGAAGCAATTGACCATTTTCGGGAATCTGACGATCTAGAAATTAGAGAAATTGTGACTAGTCTATCTAAAGACATTGAAAACTCTAAGTTTGGGGGTGACTATCATTCTCCATGTGCTTTACCTTTGACTCTTAGAAAGGTCCCTAACTTGGGACTTGGCATATGCACCTCTACCATTTTACAAGATCATCTTCAAACTAGATTCCCGGAGCCTGTTGATATCCAGAAAAAAGTTCAGTTGTTAGAAACCCATCCTCTGGTCGATGTGGTTTACCTAGGCGATAATACCAAGATTTAATTTGTTTTCCCACCAAAATATTTTCTTCCATATGTGGGAACGTATGAATTTCAAATGTATCATTTATTACGTTTTGAGACTAAGCCTAATTACTTTAGGAAATTAGAATCGACACATTTTTTAAAGAATGACCACCTTCATAGTAGTCAATTGTGTGAGTCAAATTTGATTGACTTTGAGGATCCAAAATTATTCAGGTTATTATTATGTGCTTCAAATTTATTAGTTGAGTTATTCAGACTCTACAACCTGATCCTGTTGATCCTGCCTACGAGGAAATCCAGCCCATGAAAATATTTTATTTAGACCCTTTTATAGAGCCTGAACCTGAACCACATCTAGAAGCAGTTGTCTTAAACAGAAAAGTAGATATAGGTATGCTCGGCTTGTTCATTTTCTTGGCCTGTTGTAGTTTCCTTTTATTTATGATAGCACTATTTGATTCATATGACCCACAATTGTTCCGCATTACTATATGATTCTATGAGGTGACTAGTTCTTTCTTAGTATGGCTGAAGACTTTAAACTTAGCACTTCTTGGGAGGTAAGCCATGCTCATGCAGCATGGTGATATCTTTCTTTAACTCTTTTCTTCAATTGGTAACAATTTCTCATTGTTCATGCTTTTAATTTCATCTTTAGAACATTGAGGACAATGTTAGATATAAGTTTGGGGGTATGTGAGAAGATTTTAGTCCAATAATGAAACTCCAAAATTTAGAGACTTGTGAAAAATTCAGGATGACACTAACCATTCTAGGTAGATGGAAACAAAATTCTTGTCTATAGGAGTTGGTGTGCGCAGCTAAATGGTATATTAATAAAAGGACATAACTTAGGTGTTAAAAATAACATGATAGTTGTCAACATATCTCGGAGTCGTCACCATATCACGTTTTGTTTTTATTTTTGCATCTTTTTATGTTTCTCTAAGTGATTTGGTGGGACACTAGTATCGCCTTGTTATCGCCGCTAGGATAAAGTAGAGTGATTGAGATCAAGCCCTATTATTCTAATTGAACTTGACCAATGAAAAAAAATAAACAAAACTGACTCTTGGATAGCAATATGTATCTGTCCTCCCTGTCTCCGTCTCCTGAGCAAGAGTGGAACGCAGGATCCATGGGAACTATCATGTAATCTGCTGACAAGGAGCATGCGCTTAGATTCAAAAGATCTAATCATGTTGTCGACAAATAGGGAGGATGTCTTGGTCAGAACACAAAGAAAAAATTTAAAAAATAATTCCCGCTATTGCTACAACTTAATCACGAGGAGGAGGAAGAAGAAGAAATTACAATTTAGAACTGCCGCTGATATTGTTGCCTATTCTTTCATATTCAATAGCTTTCGCAACAGTTCAGTGAATAATTTCTGCAACAATTTATGAGTTAACCCGAAGAAAACAGTCCTTTCCCAGTTGTACCAGAAAACATCCTTTTTCAACTGCGCCCGAAGTTAATCGTTTATTCAATAAAAGATTTTAATCTTTTTTGTGACTCCATTGGTCAATTCTTTCTTAAGCACTTTTGAGACATGTACCTACCTTTTGAGAGTGATTTAGACATGATGAGCTAAATCCCATCACCGAGACAATGGAGGAAGCCATATTTCATGATTGTAGTAAATATAATTAATTATTTTATGACTTTTTTGCATTAATTTAAATGGGTTTATGGTTTTTATTAATTATTCATGATTTTGTTTGATGGTGTATGCTTAGTCTTAAGTACTCTTGATGCACCATGCTTATGATTTACATCTAATGTTTTAAAAATCTACTTTTGACAAAGAATCAA
Organism: Papaver californicum; assembly: GCA_023531435.1. NCBI lineage: Eukaryota > Viridiplantae > Streptophyta > Magnoliopsida > Ranunculales > Papaveraceae > Papaver > Papaver californicum. The sequence continues at coordinate 17,802 of JAJJMC010027596.1, read as the reverse complement.
AGTCAATATTTCTATAGTATAAGCTAAAATTGTTTACAGTTAATGTATGAATCACATGAATATAAATAATGGTGGAATCCGGAGTCCCAGTTTTTCGTAATATTATTACAAATCTTTTTCTTAAGCTTTCTATTTTAGAATTAGAATTAGGTCTAAAAATCAAATCTTAACAAGTCTGAGTAATGAATCTTTTTACCACTATTACAAACACATCCTCTTCATCATCAGAATTGAAATATGCTCCAAGTAATACATCGTAACAGTTATGTTTTTCATCACAAGTCGACTTCTCATTCAAAATATCTATTATTTCTGAATTCGGGGTGGTATGCACAAAGAAGTCACAATCATCGTCGCCCTCATACACAACTGGTCCAATTGTTTATAGAGTTTCTTGATGTTAACACGTTTTCCACCAATACTTATGATAGGTTCTCTAGACACCATCTCTTCCCGTTGAATAAGTGAATGATCATAAGTAAGATCAGGAGTAGGTGTAAATACACGATCAATGTATGTCGCAAATCCATAACATCATCAAACATCTGCTTGAAACTTGATTGGAGAATATGAGAAGTATAACCTTGGAAAACGTTGCTAGGTTTAATTAAGATATGTTAGACACATATTACCTTGCTAGGCCCATCACTGGCAGGGACAGACCCAGGATTTATGGTTGGGTAAGGCTAAAATAATGCAAAAAAAAAAGTAGTCCACAAGCTTCATTATGATTTCAATTATGATCAAAACAAGGGTTTAATTTGTTTGAATTTGCAACTTATAGTAACTTGGAATACCCCTAAAATCTTTATAAAGCTCTAATACATGCAACAAGTGGTGGTGTAAAGCAAACTACAATTTTCGTTTCTAAACAACATCAACAATTGGGCTTGGTACTGGGATGAGGCTAAATATCAACCTAATATCTATAGTAAAAAGAGTTTTGGCCAAATTAAAGGACCAGCTAAAGCCTTAGTTATCCCCTTGCTAGGCCCGTCCCTGGCGTAGAGGATATGTCATGCTGGTTGAAAAATCCAAAAGAATGTAAAATTATGGTTGATTAGATTTTAATAGAGTATGAGATCGTGGAAGTTTTGAAATGAATGGGAAGATAATCTACTTTCATTAAGTGATTTATTAGATAATCGAAAATAGAAAATCTTGAGTACTACTCGAAATTCATAAGAATTACGTGGAGGGGCCATTAAACACCTGAAGAAAGCTAGGGCCCGCTTACGAAAAGTTAAAATGGAAGCTGATCAGTTTCGAGTAAATGAATATTCTGAGGTAGAACGAGAAAAATCAAATTTGATTAATTCAACTTATAAGAAGTTGGTACAATTAGAAAATTACAAAAAATAAACCATTCAGTTTGAACAACAAAAAGCGATTAATCCGACAACAAGTTTTCCAACAAGCCTTATAATGATGAAAAAGATATTGAATGATTTCCAATATTTTCGAATGAAAGATCCAGAATACGAATATTACGAATATTACCAATAGAGTTAAGATTTAATAGTGGAATAAATGATTTAGAGATGCACCAATAAGTTTTGTTTTTATTATTATCCTTAGAAGAAGTTACATACTTTCACTTATTTTTCATCAAAAGTACAGGAACATAGTTGAAGATTTTTTACACGATGCATTTAGCTCCGTTGTGCGACTTTATTCATTTTGTATGCATTGTCTTGAGAAAAGTCAAAAATAAAACATTAGGATAGATGATTATAATATTTATAGCTTATTGTTGAGTAGAAGCAGATGACCATAAGTGATTTTGGATCTTATTTAGTATATGATGACAATCTTTGAGTCTCCTGTCTCAAATATTGTTTCGTAGAGTTGTAGGTCACATGCCCAAAATGCAACCTTTATGGCTGCAGTTGCGTCTGTTTTTTCACGGAAGCTTGCTCGGATGCTGACTTAGATTCATCATGCATAGATTCTGAAACTTGAATTGGCCACCAAGGAAAACCATACCTACCACCATAAACTGGTACAACGTTAGATGGTGTGGATACAGACGTAGGTGGTGATAGTTCCACTGATGGTGTAGATACAGACGTAGGTGGTGATAGTTCCACTGATGGTGTAGATACGGACGTAGGTGGTGATAGTTCCACCGATGGAGTAGATACAAACATAGGTGGTGATAGTTCCACCGATGGTGTAGATACAGACGCAGGTGGTGGTAGTTCTCGCGACGATGTATCACTGTTTTCAACATTGTCGGGGCCATTATCATTTATGTTTCCATTGGCGCCGTTGATAACACTATAACTGGTAGTGCTAGTTTCACTAGCCTCGAATTCGCGGGCAGCTGCAACACCACCTAGGATATTTAAACTCTTGTGATAAGAATTACTATCCATAAAAAGCATTGTTACTATCATGATTAGAGAAAACACCTTCATATATCTTTCCATGGTAGAGTTTTTTTTTAATTTCTTTCTCTAACTAATTTGGCTCGCTCACTCTGTCTCTTCTCTTTTTTTCACCACTCCATTTTATAGTGTGAACTTTGAGGCCATAATAGTAAATAAGAATATATTTAATAACCATTTAGTTAATAATCAAACTACTTTTTTTTTTACTTATCATGAATCTAAAATGTGAACGGGAATTAAGGGTATTGTTTGTTTTCAATATATATCATGTTTCCTTAATGAGATGTGATGGAAAAAAGGTGTAAATAGATTTTGAGACGTTCCTATTTTACCTCTCATATTAATTTGAGTCTTCTTCTAAGTTGGTTCCCCATCACTTCAGTACGTTTAAGTCATTACAATTCGTCTCTATCTAAGCTTAATTTTTGTGAGGTATGATTTTGTATCAATACTTATATCATTTGCCCTGCAGAGTTTGAGGGTGGATTTTGAAACTCTGCATTGCCTGGGTCTACGGTTCCGAATGCTAATTAATACTACTTGTGTTTCTTAAAAGTTGAGATATTTCAAGTTTACATAATTCTTAAGGTAGAGAGGAAAGATGAATACTTTTAGGCATTTTTTTCAATTACACCCTTATGAAAATAAAATAATAAAATTTTGAAATAATATATCTCTCAAACTATGTCATGGATATTTTTAAAGTTTATATCGTTGGAAAGCATTTTAAAACACCTACATAACGAATATAAACATGACGATTAAATTATACTTCTTTTTTATACTCATAATAATTAGTCAAAAAGATAATTTTAATTATGTATCTGCATGGTAAGTCACAAAAAAAAATAAAGAAAAAAAGATATTTCAACCACTGAAGTTCACAAGAAAGAGTGGCCAAAAAACGGTATTCGACTTCTGCTGAAGAGAGAGAAATCGTAGGTTGTTTCTTAGATTTCCAAGAAAAAGGACTAGAGCCAAGAATTTTATAATATCTAGTCGTAGATCAACGAGAAGTGGGACATCCACCCCAATCATAATCAATATAACCACTTTTATGAAGACTACTAGTGGCAGAAAGAAAAAGACCCTTACCAATTGAGCCTTTGAGATAACGGAGGACACGATTGGCTGCATCCATATGCGACGTGCGGGGTGACTGCATGAATTGACTAAGGTTGTTCACAACATAAGTAATATCTGAGCACGTAACTGTAAGAAATAGTAGACGTCTTATGAAACGACGATACGATGTAGGATCAAAAAGAGGACTCCCATCATTAGGACATGGTTTCAGTTTTTGTTCCATTGGAAAAGATAAGATTGTAGCAGCTGTCATCCCTGTATCCTTGAGTATATCAAGCTATATTTGGGTTGACATAAAAAAATTCCCTTTTGGGATTTGGATATTTCAATTCCTAAAAAATATCGAAGTTTTCCAAATCTTTAATTGAAAAACATTGTTCAAGAAAAGATTTTAGATTTATAATGGCATTATCATCATTTCCTGTGATAATAATATCATTAACATAAACTAAAAGATAAATATATATATTATTTTCTTTATAAATAAAGAGAGAATAATCCATCAAAGATTGAGTAAAACCGCGTTTCGGTACTTGAGAAGAAAATTTCTCAAACCATGAGCGTGAAGCTTGTTTAAGCCCGTTTAATGATTTATTTAATTTGCAAACTCGAGTCTCCCCTTTCTAGAAAAAACGGGTGGTAGTTTCATATACACTTCTTCATGAAGGTCACCTTGTAAGAAGGTATTATTAACATCCAATTGATGTAATTGCCAATTTTTGATGGTAGCAAGAGATAAGAGAACTCTAACTGTGAAAAGTTTTGCGACAGGCGCAGATGTATCATTGTAGTCGATCCCTTCAATTTGATTGTAACCTTTGGCAACAAGGCGTGCCTTATATCGCTCTACGGAGCCGTCCGCATTAAACTTAATTTTATAAAACCATTTGCTACGTATAGGGACTTTACCTTGCGATAGATCACACATAGTTCATGTATTATTATCTACAAGAGCAGTGACTTCTTTAACCATAGGATCCTTCCATTTGGGAGATTTCATAGCTTCCGAAAATGAACGTGGTTCGGTGATATGTAGAACTGAAGTTAAGAATGCTCGATGAGTTGGTGAAATTTTTTCAATTGAAGAATAATTAGCTAAAGGATATGGTGTGCGACTTGTAGAGGATGCAAACGGAATAGAGCTAGTAGCACATATATGATATTTGAGATGCGACGAAGGTCGTCGCTCTCGAATTGGTCGAGATGATTCAATGATAGCATGTTGATTATTATTAATATTATTAGATGTAGGTGTAAAGTCTTCGGTGTATATATGTGAAGAGGAGTTTGTGTCTGAGGGACAATTTGAATATGATGGTGAATCTATGTATTCAGACATTTCAGTTTGAATAGGAGAGCCTGTATGTATATTACTAGTGGATGATGGATCCATTCCTTGATATGTTGGCATACTACGATTCAAGAGATCATATGAAGTTGAATTATAATTATACGTACCATCATCATCTAACAGTAACCTTGAGTGTGTTGTGGTAGAAAACCGGAGATTATAATCTTTGTAAGAAAATGTCCTCTCGTGAAAAGTCACATCGCGATACACAAAAATTCTATGAGATTCTAGATCGTAGACACAAAATCCTTTCTGGCCATATGGATAGCCAGCAAAAATGCAAGGTCTAGCACGTTGATCAAACTTGTGTTTGACGATGATATTTCTAACAAAACATAAGCATCCAATTACCCTTAAATGTTGATAACTAGGTTGCGAGCTAAATAAGACTTCATAAGGGGATTTGTTGTCTAACAAAGGAGTAGGCATTTTATTTATTAGATATGTTGCAGTAAGAATACATTCTTCCCAAAAACTCAAGGGTAGTTCAGCTTGAAAACGCAAGGTCCTAGCAACATCAAGTAAGTGACGATGTTTACGTTCCACTATACCATTTTGTTGAGGAGTAGATATATAACTTCGTTGATGAATTACACCATTTTCTTGAAACTATTGTTGTTATTCCTTGGTTAGAAACTCGGACCCGTTGTCGGATCTGAATTTTTGTAGTTGTGGGAGAAAAACCTTACCATTCCCTGATGATATAATTGTTAATATAGTATGAAATTGGGTGATGATATGATTAAAAAAATAAGAAAGATATTTTTT
>JAJJMC010027596.1:0-12194 GCA_023531435.1 Papaver californicum | reverse complement strand
TTGGGTGATGATATGATTAAAAAAATAAGAAAGATATTTTTTAGTGTCTGATTTGTTAGACGTGAGATAAATCCAAGTGCATCTTGAATAATCATCAACAATTGTTAGAAAATATCTACTTCCACGTAAAGAAGATTCAGAGAAAGGACCCAAAATGTCTGCATGAATTAACTGAATTTTTTTATTACTTGTCGATTTATTTGAAATATAAGGTAAACGTGCTTGTTTAGCGCGTAGACATACTTCACATAGATGATTTATTTGAAAAAATGTCCACAAGCTTCATTAAAATATCAATTATAATAAAAAAAAAGGTTTGATTTGTTTGAATTTATAACTTAGTAACTTGGAATATCCCTAAAATCTTTATAAAGTTCTTATACATGCAACAAATGGTGGTGGGAAGCAAACTACAATTTTCGTTTATAAACAACATCAACAACTGGGCTTGTTGGGGTAACTGCTGGGCTAAGACTAAAAATCAACCTAATATCTATACTAAAAACATTTCTGGCCAAATTGAAGGACAAACTAAAGCCTCAGTTAGCCCCTTGCTAGGCTCGTCCCTAACATAGAGGAAATGTCCTTCTGGTTAAGAAATTTAAAAAAATATAAAATTGATTGATTATATTTTAATAGAATATCGTGACCATATTTGGTTATAATGATGACTAAAAAATTAAATGTTTTGTAGTATTCTCGAATGAAAAAACCAGAATACGAACGTTATCAATAGAGCTAATACTTAACAGAGGATTAAATGATTTAGAGATGAAATAATAAATTTTCTTTTTATTATTCTCCTTAAAGGAAGTTACATGCTTTCACTTATTTTTCATCAAAAGTACAGGAACATAGTTTAATATTTTTTACATGATGCATTTATCTTTGTTGTACGACTTTATTTATTTTGTACACACGGTCTGGAAAGAAGTCGAAATTAACTGGACCATTAAAGTAGATGATTATAATACTTATACCTTAAAGTAGAATAGAGGCAGATGACTATAAGTGATTGTGACTCTTATTTAGTACATGTTGACAGTCTTTGATCAGACTCCCGCCTCAAAGATTGCTTCGTATAATTATAGGTCACATGCCCAATTTCCAAAAGGCATCCTCTATGGATACAATTGTGTCTTCTATTTCACTGGATCTTTCTCGGATGCTTATCTAGAATCATCATGCGTATATTTTGAAACGTGAATTGGCCACCAAGGAAAACCATACATACCATCAAAAACTGGTACAACGTTAGATGGTGTGGATAAAGACGTAGATGGTGATAGTTCCACCGATGGTGTAGATATGAACGTAGGTGGTGTTACTTCCACCGATGGTCTAGATACGGACGTAGGTGGTGATAGTTCCACCAATGGTGTAGCTATAGACGTAGGTGGTGATAGTTCCACTGATGGTGTAGATACAGACGCAGGTGGCGGTAGTTCTCACGACGATCTATCACTGTTTTCAACATTGTTGGGGCCATTATCATTTATGTTTCCGTTTCTCTATTGATAACATTAATTGTAACTAGTAGTGTTGGTTTCACTAGCCTCGAATTCGTGGGAAACTACAAAACCACCTAGGATATTCAAACTCTTATTAGGATATATATGAAGTATTATATACAAAAAAACATTGTTAAGACCATGGCTATCTAAAACATATTTTTATCACTCTCCATGGTAGACTTTTCCTTTTCTCTTTTCACACTCTCTTCTCTTGTTTTCACCGCTCCAGTTTATAGTGTGAACTTTGAGGGCATAATGGTAAATGAGAATATATTTAATAACCATTTAGTTAATAATCGAACTACTTTTATTTTACTTACTATGCATCTAAGATGTGAAAGAGAATCGAATGCATTGTATGTTTTAAATATATAGTTTGTTTGCTTAATACGATATGATGGAGAGAAAAATAGTGTATATAGATTTTAAGATGTCTTTATGTTACCTCTTATATTAAAGTGAGTCTTCTTCTTAATTGGTTTTGTATCACTTCAGCACGTCAAAGTCAGTACATTTCTTCTCTATCTAAGCCTAATTTTTGTGAGGTATGATTTTCTACCATTACTTATATCATTTGGTCTGCAAATTTGAGGCTAAAACGTCTTAATGGACATGGAAATAGGTTGAATGTTAGACCAATTTTAGTCCTATAATAAGCGTGGCATTTTCAAACTCTGCACTGACTGGGTCTACATATCTGAATGCTAATTAATACCTTACATACCCGCATGGTTCGCAACAACAACAACAAAAAAAAAACAAAAAAAAATAAAAATTGATTTAGTTATATCATAAACTTGAAATTAGTTAGATTAGATAGCTAATGATCTACAATATTAATTGTTTTTGGATTTATTATAAAAAATAAAAATTGGATAGATAAATTGCACTTGCATATTAAAAAGATTAATTACATTAATCCCCTTATCTATTGTACGTTTGTGCATGTTTATTGTAGTTGTGGTAGATTGATTGTGCATGAGTTCAGTGGAAAATCCAGGACAGTAGTTTGATGAGGCACATTTTGTTTTTGAAGATCAAAATGTGATATGAGAAAATTTAATACATCGGCCCAATGTTAAGTTGACACAACATGTTCCATCTAAATCAAAAATTCATATATTAGTCAAAAGAATTATTGAAAAAATAGGGATTAAAATATCTTGAAATTCCTTAATTTAGGTATTTTTCCTAAATTTGTGAGTTAGTTTTAATGATACACAACTTACACTAGGACTATATTAAAAGAACAAATAGATATTTTCTAATTTTCATAAATTTGTGGGGGTCAAAAAATAGTTGTAGCATTGTATGTACTAAAGAAAAATATACAAGTGATGTATCAATTCAAAAAAAAAATATAAAAAAAGGGCTTGCGACCCTACATGTCCCCCTTTAAATCACCCCTGCATGAGTTCAACCCTGTGGTCTGTTGTATTTAACTTTCTAACGGAGTGTTAATTTGTGTACCCTTTAGAAACCATGGTGCACGAGTATTCTTCGTTTTATGATTTTCAAAACTACTATGCTAGGTTTTTTTAACTCATTTTCAATGCAAATTTAAAACTCAATTACCTAATAAAAGGAGGGATATTTGTACACCTCCTTCTTTTTAGTTTTTGGAAGTGCACAAATTTTTGGATTCATTTTTAAAAAATCTATTATTAATTAAAGATGATGCCAAAAGTTAATGCTAAGGTGACTTCTCTTTTAAATGAATAATGTCGTATTCGAGAAAAAATCTATAGTTTGTCAAATATGGGGTACGCTACCCCATCGGAACCTCCCTACGTCGATTGTTGTAACTCCTACTAGTTAGTTTTATGTTTATTTTCCAATAATTAATCTTTGCATACGCTATTGAAATTTTGAATAATATTTTAACCTTTTCTTTGATAAAAAAAAAGTCTGTGATGTTTTTCTGAATAAATAGGCATAGTCGAGTTGTAAGATGTTGTTAATTAATGAAAAATAAGAAAATTGGTTCACTTTTCGTCTTCGTATATATATATAAAGCATATAAAGTTTGAAAATTTGTTTAAATTTTCAACTTAAAGTAACTTGGAATACTCCTAATTTTTTTATAAAGTTATAATACTTGCAACGTATGGATGTGGAAAGCAAATTACAATTTTCCTTTATAAACAACATCGACAATTGGGCTTGGTGTTGGGGTAAATTATTTAGCTTCTAGCTAAATTAAGGGACGGGCTAAAGCCTCAGCTAGCCACTTTATAGCAAATCCTTGGCGTAAAAGACATTTCCTGTTGGTTGAAAAATTCAAAAGAATGTAAAATTGATTGATTATATTTTATCGTGGCCATATTTGGTTATAACGATGACCAAGATATTGAATTTTTTCTAATATTCTCGAAAGAAAGAGCTAAAATACGAATGTTATCAATAAAGTTAAGACATAAGAGTGGAATAAATTATTTAGAGATGAAACAATTAGTTTTTTTTATTATTCTCCTTAAAAGAAGTTACATACTTTCATTTATTTTGCATCAAAAGCACATGAACATAGTTTAACATTTTCTGCACGATGAGTTTCGCTCTGTTGTACGAATTTATTTATTTATATGCACCGTCTTGAGAGAAGTCGAGATTAGTTGGACCATTTAGATAGATGATTATAATACTTATAGATTACTGTAAAATAGAGGCAGGTGACGATAAGTGATTATGACTTTTATTTAGTATATGATGACAGCCTTTGAGTCTCCCGCCTCAAAGATTGTTTCTTAAAAGTATAGGTCACATGCCCAATTTATAGCCTCTATGGCTGCAGTTGTGTCTTTTTATTCACTGGAGCTTGCTCGGATGTTGACCTAGAATCATCATGCATAGATTTTGAAACTTGAATTGGCCACCAAGGAAAACCATCCCTATCACCATAAACTGGCACAATGCTAGATGGTGTGGATACAGACATAGGTGGTGATAGTTCCATTGTTGGTGTACATACAGACGAAGGTGGTGATAGTTCCAGGGATGGTGTTGATACAGACGTAGGTGGTGATAGTTCCACCGATGGTGTAGATACGGACGGAGGTGGTGATAGTTCCTTTGATGGTGTAGATACGGACGAAGGTGGTGATAGTTCTCGTGACGATGTGTCACCTTTTTCAACATTATCAGGGCCATTATCATTTATGTTTCCGTTGCGTCCGTTGATAACATTATAACTAGTAGTGCTGGCTACACTAGCCTCGAATTTACGGGCAGCTGCAACACCACCTAGGATATTCAAACTCTTATGATTGAAAGTATTATCCATAAAAAGCATTGTTAATACCATGGCAAGAAAAAACACCTTCATTCCATTCTCCATGGTAGACCTTTTTTTTCTCTGTTTTTCTAACTAATCTGGCTCACTCACACTTTTTTCTCTTGTTTTCACCACTCTATTTTATAGTGTGAACTTTGATGGCGTAATGGTAATTGAGAATATATTCAATAACCATTTAGTGAACAATCTAACTACTTTTGTTTTACTTACCATGCATCTAAAATTAATGTGAAAGAGATTCGAAGCCATTGTATGTTTTCAATATATAACATGTTTACTTAATACGATGTGATGGAAAAAAAAAGTGTAAATAGATTTTGAGATGTTCTTATTTTACCTTTCGCATTAATTAGAGTCTTCTTCTAAGTTGGCTTTGCATCACTTTAGTACGTCAAAGTCATCAAATTTCGTCTTTATCTAAGCCTAATTTTTGAGAGGTATGATTTTCTATCTAGAGACAACCCAAAATTCTAAATTTGGGGGTGATTATCATTCTCCCTGTGCTTTATATTTAACTCTTATAAAGATCCCTCACTTGGAACTTGACATATGTGCCTCAACCATTTTACAAGAGTATCTTCATAAACTTTTTCCTGAACCTAATTATGTCCAAAAAAAAGTTCAGTTGTTAGAGACCCATCCTCTAGTTGATGTGGTTTACCCAGGCGACAATACCAAAATTGAATTTGTTGTCCCACCAAAAAAATTTCTTCCAATTGTGGGAACGTTTGAACTTCAAATGTGTCAGTTATTAAGTTTTAAGACTAATCCTAGTTACTTTAGGAGATTAGAATCGACATATATGCTTAAGAATGACCACCACTTCCATTGTGGTAAACTGTGTGAGTTAAATCTGATTAACTTTGAGGATCCAGAATTATTCAAGTTATTATTATGTGCTTCTAAGTTTTTAGTTGAGTTTTTTCAGACTTTACAACCTGATCCTTCTGATCCTACCTATGAGGAAATCCAACCCATAAAAATATTTCATCTATACCCTTTTATAGAACCTGAACCTGAACCACAACTAGATTTAGTTGTCTTAAACAAAAACCTAGATAAGGGTGTGCTCGGTTTGTTCATTTTCTTAGCTTGTTGCAGTTTCCTAACATTTGGGATATCCTTATTTGATTCAAATGACCTACAGTTGTTCCGACTATTACTATATGATTTTATAAGGTGACTAGTTCTTTCAAAAGTCTGGATGAATACTTTAAACTTAGCAGTTCTTGGGAGGTAACTGTTTTAGGGTGAAACGAATGTACGGTAAAATCGTACTTTCAAATAGGTTCGAGAGATCAAGATCGAACAGGACGAGCCTAAACCAAGAAACGGTCGTTCACGTCCTGCTTCGATTACAAAGATAGAAAGGATTAGGGTAGGTCTTAGGGGAGGGAAGCAAACAAGGTTGAGAAATATCAGTGTGATAAGTAGTGTGTGAAGGAGAAAGGATTCTCTGAAAGGAATCGCTAATTCTGTATGTTTAGTTTCTCCTGACTGATTGTCTTGTTGTTGAATGGATGAGAACTATCTATTTATAGTTCGAAGGAGACACACTGATTTCTCGTAAGTCGTGGAAGTTAGGGAGATGTGGAGAAGTGATGATTGTGGAGATTGTAGTGGGGTGTTTTCCGGAAAGTAAAGAAGACCCGTTAGAGCACTACTCCTCATCCTCTCAAATGCTCTTTAACCGCCTACTATTAGTTACCTTCTTGTTCGTGGAGGTGGTGCCACCATGCACGATTTCCGTAGACCGCCAGACCAATACCCCAATGAGAATCCCCCCATATGTTGTATTTGATATCTCGTAGAAATAGTGGAGTCATAGGCCACTATTATTTTGATTAAGTCAAGTCAAGTTAAGTCAAGTCAAAAGACTCGCTAAGTCAGTGAGGAAAGTTGTGCGATTCACTGGATTGGTAATCATACTGATTAGTGTCGAGTCTGGGAAGTTCAGTGGCCATGTACTTGCTTGGGAGTAACATGGCACATTTAATGGCTAAGTATTAGCTCATAAGTGACTTAGTATAAGTCTGAGAAGCATTTGAGGCCAAATGTTGTAGAGGGCTTCTTAAGCAAGGAGACCTACTAGAATTGATATAGGATTTGATACTGGACCAATATTGAGAAGAAAGGCGTATTTATGAGGGAAGTAGCTAGCAAAGATTGTGTTAGATTTTTCAGTGTAAAAGGCTAATGTGCTAACGTCCCAGAAGCAACGCCAATATGCATGGTTTTTAGAAAATGTTAATTGTACTAGGGCTAGGAAGCTAGTTTCAAGGAGGTTTGAAGTTAACACTCCAATTAGGTCAAGTATAGTTAGCACTAAAGTGCTAGCGCCAAGATGTTTATGGCTAAGCCACTAAGTATAGACGTGCTAGGCCAAAGATGTATTGGCCATGGTTGCATTTGACTAGGGACGTGCTTGATAGAGACGCTAAGACAAAGGACGCATCACACCAGGATGATAAGTTAGGAACACGCTAGCTAGAGGCGTCTTAGCTAGAGGCCCTATGGTCAAGGGCACATCAGCTAAAGCCATGTGGCCAAGAGATGTGTTGAAGATAAGGATCATTAGAGAGTCAAGACGCGCAGGCTAGGGCGCATTAGCTAGGTAGGGAATGGGACCCGCTAGGCTTGGCACGTCCGAGCATGGTCATTGTGGAGTATAAAAGCATTGACCACTAGGGACGCACTAGCATAACTAGGACGCATTGGCCTTGTAATGCACTAGGCATAACTAGGACGCATTAGGTAAGGGCTTGGGACGTGCCAGGCTTGGCGCATTCGAGCACGGGAAGATGTGGAGCAGGGACGCGCTAGGCATGCAGTGATGCATCTTCCTTGTGACGCGTTGGCTAGTGGCTAGTCATGAGAGGCGCTCGGGCTAGCTAAGGCACTTGGCCAAGAAGAGTTGGCGCCTTTGGCGCTAGGGTAAGATTAACACTTTTAGTGCTAAGGTATTGACACGCCTCATTAGGCCAAGATGTGCTAGCTAAGACAATGTTAGGTTATTTGGTGCTTCCATAGTGTTAGGGTCAGCGCCTGGAAAGTCGCTTTTAACGCTAATGTGGCTAACTGGTGTCAATGTGGTGCTAAGCCAAATAACTAGTGCTTACTTGGCGCTGATAGGAGAAAAGGCTAGGGTTAGCCTAGTTCAGAGGTTTAATGCATCTTTTATGGCATTGCTTCTTGATTGCAACGCATCTAAGAGGCAATGCCATAAAATGTGGCTTATATTTAAGCGAAGTGCTATAATAGCATATTTAAGCTCAGAAGAGCAATTTAAGATGCATTCGTTGCGAATGAAGCATTAAGCTAAAATGTTTAAGCATTAGCTATTCCCGAATTTGATAGATGTTGCTGGAACATCAATGCGCATCCGAGGCAAGTTCAAGGAATTCAACCGTGGAATTTATGCAACTTGAGACTAGTTCGATATGGCATGAATATTATGAGTATTGAGGAGGCTGCAAGGCTATTTTAGAATGTTTAAAGAGAATTTGTACTCTTAATTCGCTTGCGGAATATAAGTAGAGACACAATATTCCATATTTTTCTATAGAATTAAGCATATGCACATAAATAGACACATATCCTTTTTATATTCCTGCTGCTTGGTAGAGGAAAATTTTACAATTTTAGCCCTTGTAAAAAATTCACCATCTATAGTAACACATGCTCATGCAACACGGTAATATCTTTCCTTAACTCTTTTCTTCAATTGGTAACAATTTCTCCTTGTTCATGCTTTTAATTTCATCTTTAGAACATTGAGGACAATGTTAGATTTAAGTTTGGGGGTATGGGAGAAACTTTTAGTCCAATAATGGAACTCCAAAATTTAGAGACTTGTGAACAATTCAGGATGACACTAACCATTCTAGGTAGATGGAAACAAAATTCTTGTCTATAGGAGTAGGTGTGCCCAGCTAAATGGTCTATTCATAAAAGGACAGAACTCAGGTGTTAGAAATAACATGATAGTCGTCACCATATTTCGGAGTCGTCACCATATCACGTTCTATTTTTATTTTTACATTTTTTGTATTTCTCTAAGTGATTTGGTGGGCACTAGTATCGCCTTGTTATCGCCTCTAGGATAAAGTAGAGTGATTGAGATCAAGCCCCATTATTTTAATTGAACTTGACCAATGAAAAAAAAAACAAAAAAAACAGACTCTTGGATAGCAATATGTGTGCGTTCTCCATGTCTCCGTCTCCTGAGCAAGAGTGGAAAACAGGATCCATGGGAACTATCATGTAATCTGCTGACAAGGAACATGCGCTTAGATTCAAAAGATCTAATCATGTCGTCGACAAAAAAATAAATAAATAAAATAATAATAATTGTATATGTTCAATAAATCGACCGTTGACCCTTGTACATACCAGCTGAGTTGATACTAGAACTAGGATTCATACCAGTGGGTGCGTATCTAAATCCATTAGGGTTCATCTTGGCACGACGTTCATACAAATATTCTGGGAAACACCGTTCACCTTAGTCAACATGTGCACACTTCTATCTTCATATTCATCTTCTTAATCTATTCATGTGATTGTGATTTGTTAGATTCCGGGTATCGTGGTCCGTTGTACGACTAGCTGAGTGGAGCTTTCTTTTCATTTATATGAATTTTAGTACGCTTGAGTGCAAACTCGTGTACAACAATTGGCATATAGGGTAATGATTCCCATAGACGAAGAATTTAGTAGCTAGGCTTTGGAGTAAAAGGTTTTATGGGTACACCTCTTGTAAACCCTCACGAGACAAAACTCGTCCACTAGGGCCACCTAGGGGTTCAAAGGCTTGTTGCACACGCTAAGTGCAATCACGATGCCTGCGAAAGTGAGTTAGATTTTATAGACTAGATTTGCTAGAGGACTAGCAAAACATAAGTTTGAGGGTATTTGATAGACACGTTTTTGTGTCTTAATTGTTCTCATAATTATATTTATTTTTCTTAATTTTTGTATTAATATTATTATTTTTATTGTGTTTGTAGGTATTTTTGAAGAATAAACAATTATGGAAAAATGAGCTTAAAAAATGTTAAAGGAACCCATGAAAAGTGCTAAAGGACCCATTAAAATTGATAAAGACACCCACAAGTTGGTTACAGGCACCCTTTATTCTTAATTCAAAAACAAAAAAAAGGAATGAAAATATTCTTCTCAATACATCGAATCTGTGAAGTTTCAAATAAGATTTTTTTTTTGGTTATTCTTTAAGACAAAGATATATCCATGCCTTTTTAAGGAGTTGTACAAGATCAAGAGAGTTAAAAACCAAATATCTTGTTCTCGCAAAAACAAAATTGTGTATTCTCGGCAAATATCATATCATCGAGTAAAAATCAGGGAGGCTGGCTTGGCCAAAACACAAAGAAAAAAATCCAAAAAAAATAAACCCCGCCACTGCTGCAACTTAATCACAAGGAGGAGGAAGAAGAAGAAATTACACTTCAGAACTGTCGCTGATACTGTTGCTTATTCTTTCATATTCAATAGCTTTCGCAACAGTTCAGTGAATAGTTTCTGCAACAGTTTATGAGTTTAACCAGAAGAAGACCGTCCTTTCCCAGTTGCATCAGAGAACATCCTTTTTCAATTGCGCTCGAAGTTAGTCGTTTATTCAATAAAAGATTTTAATATTTTCTGCGACTCCTTTAGTCAGTTTTTTCTTGTATTTTTTCTTTTTTTCAAGCACTTTTGAGCCATGTACCTATCTTTTGAGAGTGATTTAAACATGATGAGCTAAAACCCATCACTGGGACAATAGAGGAAGCCATATTTCATGATTGTAGTAAATATAACTAATTCTTTTATGACTTTTTTGCATTAATTTAAATGGGTTTATGATCTTTCTTAATTATTTGTGATTTTGTTTGATGGTGTATGCTTAGTCTTAAGTACTCTTGATGCACCATGCTTATGATTTACATCTAATGTTTTAAAAATCTACTTTTGGCAAAGAATCAGAGTCAATATTTCTATAATATAAGCTAAATTTTTTAGAGTTAATGTATGAATCACATGAATATAAAAAATGGTGGAATCCTGAGTCCCAGTTTCTCGTAATATTATTACAATCTTTTGCTTAAGCTTTCTATTTTAGAATTAGAATTAGGTCTAAAAATAAAATCTTAACAAGTCCGAGTAACGAATCTTTTTACCACTATTACAAACACATCATCTTCATCATCAGAATTGAAATATGCTCCAAGTAATTCATCATAACAGTTATACTTTTCATCACAAGTCGAATTCTCATTCAAAATATCTATTATTTCTGAATTCGGGGTGGTACGCACAAAGAAGTCACAATCATCGTCTCTCCCATACAAAACATAAGTCTTACCATGAATAACTTTAGTGTTTCTAGACTCAACTTGTTCCTTTCGAATAGGTGAATTATCATTATCACGATCAAGAGTTGAGTTATTAACACCGTCATTATCAAAGTTTTCCAAGGGTTTATCATACTCAAAATTTTCATCGGCATATCGACGGTTAATCTCCGTACGTATGGCCCTATAAATTACTTCAAGAGTTTCTATTGTAGCTTCCTCTTCTCCCAATTGGTCCAATTGTTTATAGAGTTTCTTGATGTTAAAACGTTTTCCACAAGTACTTAAGATAGGTTCTCTAGACACCATCTCTTCCCATTGAATAACTGAATGATCATAAGTAAGATCCCGTTGATTGGAACATATGAGAAGTATAACCTTGGAAAATGTTGCTAGGTTTAATTAAGATGTTTTAGACACATATCACCTTGCTAGGCCCGTCCGTGGCAGGGACGGAGCCAGGATTTATGGTTGGGTAAGGCTAAAATAATGCAAAGAAAAAAAGTTGTCCACAAGATTCATTATGATATCAATTATAATAAAAACAAGGGTTTGATTTGTTTGAATTTGCAACTTATATTAACTTGGAATGCCCCTAAAATCTTTATAAATCTTTAATACATGCAATGAATGATGGTGTAAAGCAAACTACAATTTTCGTTTCTAAACAACATCAACAATTGGGCTTGGTACTGGGCTAAAGCTAAAAATCAACCTAATATCTATAGTAAAAAGAATTCTGCCCAAATTAAGGGACCGGCTAAAGCCTTAGTTATCGCCTTGATAGGCCCGTACCTGGCGTAGAGGATATGTCATGCTGGTTGAAAAATCCAAAAGAATGTAAAATTATGGTTGATTATATTTTAATAGAGTATGAGATCGTGGAAGTTTTGAAATGAATGGGAAGAGAATCGACTTTCATTAAGTGATTTATTAGATAATCGAAAATAGAAAATCTTGAGTACTACTCGAAATTCATAAGAATTATGTGGAGGGGCCATTAAACACCTGAAGAAAGCTAGGGCCCGCTTACGA